>JAHHQI010000316.1:0-37500 GCA_028274465.1 Plantago ovata | reverse complement strand
GAGGCTGACGCTGATCGGCTCCAATCATACGGTTCATACCTACTCAAGTACTCATGCTGAACTTCTCCTGGCTTCATTCTATTCAAAATTTAGATCCACATTTCTGTTTGTAAGGAATCAGCACCGTTTGCACGCTAACAACCTTCATCTTCACCTAAATCAACACCTGAACAATCGAGTTGCAGAACAACAATGGCGACGAGAACATACAACAAGCAAACAACAAATCAACGCGCAAATTTAACGTGGTTCGGTCAGGTACAGAGCTGCAGAGTTTGTTATGCGTATTTGAAGAAAACGCGCATGGGATATGCACCCCCTGATTTTTCTCTAATTTTGCATTTTATTTTTCGTTTTTTATTTTTCTTGAATACGTATGTGATTAAAAGATTAAGAAAAATAATAAAACGAAAAAAAAAATGTTGTTTGCACACTGCACGTGAACTTTGATAAATTTCCCCAAAGGGACATTGTCTTGTGGAACATGATGATCAATGGTTGATTAAGATGTGAGACGTCAGCGAATGGTTTTATGAGGTTGTTTGAGGAGATGAGATGGAGAGGTGTTGAGGCGGTTTCTGTTATGTGTGCGTATGTTCTCTCTTTGTGCGGTTCGAAATCTATGTTGAGAGTTGGCAAGAAGATTCATGTATTGTGTTAGAAATCAAGAGATCAAATCTCATCAAGGTGAAGATAAACAGAGGAAAAGAAGATATGAAGATCGAGTCGCATGGAAACGTGAAGAGAGTAGCTACAGAGCGCCCTAAGCCGTCCCGCAATACAGCGAATTGAGTTTTGGAGGTAAAACATGATGAACGAGATTGTCAGACTCGAACAATCAAATTTTGTTTGAAAGCCAAAGGGCAACTCACAACTACACAAAACACGTAGTGCAGAGGTAAGATGACGTCGAGTATCGATCTCTAGGGACTAAACTAGCTTTAACTACAATAACTATTATAAATTCAGAAAACAAATTAAACTTAGTTTAACTTAACAATGTATGATGAGAGCTGGTGATAGTAATGCTCGTTCTAAGCATCGGGTTCTAATTATGTATGAAAGTGCAACACGTACTGCTTTAAAAGTAATTCAAATTAACAAACATCAAAAGACAGATTTGTAGACATGTATTTTGAAAGCTTCCTATCTATACTAATACTTGGCTAAGGTTGTCAAACTTAGTTCAAGCAGTACTTGATAATTATAAATATTGAATCGATGATCTTGAATTGTCCTAGCGTTTCTAACACTTTTATACGAAAATATTTGGCTTAGTCGGATCACAGAATCGAATAAAACAATTATACAAGTAAAAGACTCAGAAACTCAATCATGCACAATACGAACACTAGCTATGAATTTACATACTACCACCAACTAGAAATTTAGCTACTCATATCGAAATCAAGATCAACAATAGCAATCATATATGAAAATATATTGAATTGAAAGATAGAGTATGAAAAAGGTGAGATACAAAGTTACCACCGAGGGTTGTCAATCTCCGGTGAATTGCTAAACTCACAAGTTCCTAGCAAGGTGAGATCAAAAGATGTCCAAATCTCTACCTTGGTGCTCCAAATTCCTAAGATAAAGTAGTTCTAAGTGAAAGAATACCCAGAACAAGCTCTAGGGTTTATGTCTGCAAAACTATGATCTAAGAAATGAAAATTTGCAAATTTTATAAATATATATATATGCTGCTGAAAACCTCCCAGGCGGACCGCCTGGGGTGCCAGGCGGTGCGCCTGGCACGGGCAAAGAATTGCACGTGCTTTTCTTCCTCCAAGTCTTTGGTCTTTTGGCCTGGAAACTTGTCCTGGTACTCCTTGACACACTACGGGTAATCTTGTTGCACCAAAACTTCAATGTTTCGCCAAGATTCATATCCAAAAGTGTGATTTTCACCTAAATCCTGAAAATAACAAGGAAAATGAAAACGTGACACTATTCTAACAAAATTTACTAAAATGCATACTAGAGGACAGCTAAATTGGTGAAAAAGAACCGAATGATAGTGTAAAAAACACTATCATCAAACTCCCCAAACTGAACCTTTGCTTGTCGTCAAGCAACTAGCTAGACTCTATGCAAACTACATGCAACACAAAGAGGAGTCTCATGCCAAACAAGAAGAACTAATCTATTGTATCTACCAAATGCTTATGAACAAAGACCATACAAATCATAACATGGAAGTAGGTTGAAGAATGCCTCGATTGAACCTATACACATTCACATATGCACTTTGTTAAATAAGGGAGTCTCTCGTAACATTCTCTACCTGGACCTAGTCAATGACAACGTAATGATGCATATTAAAATACAAAAGGTTGCCCCATGCCTATGAAACTGAGGGCTTACTACTGATCACGAAGTGAGATTTTCCTCAAGAGAGGTCGAACCAATACTGGCTCTCATCAAATGAAGGAGGGCTCCCTAATAGATAACACTCCCCTATTCTACCCGACTCTTAGAGTAAAGACTCTTAACCACTTCCTGAATGGCAGGACGAGGGTGGTCTAGAACAGGCCTTGGACTAGGCGACACGAAAACACAAGGAAGAATTTCAACTAGATTACGAACTACTACAAAAGCTGAAAAATAATGCAAAGTTTTGCTAAAACTGCTTTTTGGCTTGCTTGGACCCTTCTTTTGTTTCTTGGGTCGTATTCTTTTTTTTCATTTTTTTCTTTTCCAGATTTCTGGAATTTTTATTTTTTTCTCTTTCTTTTTCTTTTCTTTTTTCTTTTCTCTTTTTTTTTTTTTTTTTTTTTTTTGTATATAGCCAATAGTAGCACAATGAAAGGAAATAACAATGACTCTACAACGACCTCCTCAAACCTATTCGAAATAATAGGTTGGAGCACAAACTCACAAAGAACAAGAAAAAACAAACTCAACATGACTCAACTATACGAAAAACAAGTCATACAAATGGTAACCCCCTCCCCAAACCTATTCGTTAGAATAGGTTTCAAACAAAGGAGTACACACCTCACTCTACCTCCTTCCTAGGCATTTAGCAATCTCAAAGAGCAAGGTGAAGACTTGTTGCCTCTTAGGTACATAATTACACGAGAATACAACCAAAGACTCTAACATGCAACATTTTATAAGGCCTTCGCGAACCGCAGTAGAGAAAATACTACATTGTGATGTCGAGACTACCAAGTTTAACTAGTGCACATACGAATATGACAAGCCAAGCGAGACAAATCTCAAACTATTCCATAGAAATGCAATGCATGGTCAATGGTCAAAAACACTTAGTCTATACAATAAAAAAGTTCAAAAAATTTGGCAATAAACTCCACACGACATCATGCAAAACTAGACTAAGGATGAATGCATACGGACAAACTAAATCCTAAGAAAGCGGTAAACGTGCAAACAAAGGTACAAGATACAATACTCAACGACACAAGTCATAAAAAACTAACATCATAATTCACATAACACCCCCCACATGAAGCTCAAGCTGGTCTCCAGCAAAAGAAAGAATAAGGAATGTAAAGTGATACAAGATGTTACCGAATGTGTGGCCTCTGTCGGCTGAGTATACCAGAATGGACATGTGAAAAAACTAGTAATCCGGGTCATAATCCCCGTAATAGTCGTTCCACATGTCAAAGAGAAGATCCTGAGACTGTTGTAGGGTCTCCTGCTGACGGTACAAGAGCATCTACTGCTGCAAAATGAGTTGCCTCTCGTTTCGGCGATGCTCCTCCGTGAGTTCCCAATCACGGTTGCGCTGGGCAACATAACCATCAAGAGTATGTTGCAACCCCTGTACAGTGGTGGTCAGAGTTGCAACATTCTCATCGAACCCACGGAATTTGTCATCAAGGTAGGTCCTGAGCTCAATAAAATCAAACACCCTGGAACCACGTGCTGCCCGCGGTGGCTGCTGTGACCCACTAGGAGCGGTGGTGTCTGGAATACGGTCCCGATCATCGGTCTCCATGTCATCGCCATCACTTGCAGGGGGTGAGGGAGGTGGTGCATCATCAGCGGCGGCAGCTGAAGGTACATTCTGACGGAACCTATGTTCCTGCTCAGTGATAGATGCTGGAGTCAAGGCCGAGGTGACGGAGCCCGACTCATCAATACCCTCAACCCCGTGGTACTTGCAGTAGGCAATGATCAAGCAAGGAAAAACAAATGGCTTCTTCTTTTTGTTCCAATGCCTATGGTACTCCTCATAAATAATGCTGCCAATGTCGATACGGTGCCTACCCAATAGACAGTAGATGAGCTCTGCATACCAAGGCTGAATGGAAGTATCATTGGTCCGAGGGATGAGATTGGCCATAATGAACTTCATAGCCGTCCTAGCCTCAAGATTGAGGTCTTTCCTCTCCAGTCTCTCCGGTCTATCACCATATGGGTACTGATGAATGTGTATTTTACACTTTCATTTGAGTCTTTTTCACCTATTTTAGCTATCCTCTATGTTAATTTAGCTATATTTTAGTGCATTTTATTAGAATAGTGTCACGTTTCCCTTTAGTTTTTATTTTACAGGTTTTGGTTGAAAAACGAGGATTTCCGGGCAAATATATTGAAGTAGACAAGGAATTGGTGTACCAGAAGCCTAATTGGAGTATCTGAAGGTTTCCGGATAGGATTTGAAGTTTAGGGGTCGAATCTGGAGGTTAGAAGGCCACTAGAAGTCAGAAACCGAGTCCAAAAGGGAAAGAAATCCAAAAACGCGTATCTGGCCGAGTTTTACTCCCGGGCGAATCGCCCGGGATGTGGGACGAATCGCCCCACACCAGGCGAATCGCCCGGTGTGTGGGGCCCTTCGCCCCACACAATTCGTAGCCTATATATAGTTGCTCAATTTTTCTCCGTTTTTTCATACTTTTCCAGACCTTTTCTCTCACCTATCTCTATAGTTTTAGGTATGAATTCCCCAGAGCCTGTTCTGGGGGTTCATAGCTTAGGAGATACTTTTTCTTAGCAGTTTGGAGATTGTAAGATCGCGATTCTTCGGAGACTGACAACCTTCGGTAACATTGTATCTTATAGTTTTTCTACTTATTTTTATATATCTTTCAACATGTTTTCTTCTATGATTTCTGTTGATTGCATGACAACTATGAGTAGCTAAACTTCTCGTTGGTGATAGTATGTGAATTCTTGGCGAAGGGTTAATAATTATGCTAATGGCTATATCGCGCATTATACTACGCGTTATTGCTTTATTTCTTTGATCTATCTAAATCTCTATCTTCGTATTGTTGATTAATTATTGCACACAATTGGACAATTCATTGGTCTTTGACCTATCTAAATTTATATCTTCGTAGTGTTTGATAATTACAACTGGACAATTCATTGATCAAAGATCTCTATGCAAAACCGAGGAATTTATGCATGATTATTAACCCGTTATGCTTTGAAGGACCATACTATCACCAATCTCCATTATCTGTTAAGAAAAACCTCTGCTAAACCGTCTGTTGTTTTATATTCTAAATTAGATTAGATAAAGCTAGTTATAGTCCTTAGAGATCGACACTCGAGTTATTCTACTGCTACACTACGGTTTTCGTTGTAGTTGTGAATTGCCTTTGGCTAAATACAAATTTATTTGATTAATCGAGTCTGACAAATTCCCGTTCATCAAATTGGCGCCTTTGCCGGGGACTATACTCCTTTTTTCTGTATAATTTGTTTATATTTTCAGCATTCAATTCCTAGTTCTAGTAGTTTTAGTTTTCCTATTTAATCACTCTCTGATACTCCTTTCCTAGTTTGTTACAGATAGTGTATGCCACATACACGATCTAGAGGAACACCGCTTGTTGATTCAATTGCTGAGATCGACAGAGTCTACCACCAAAGAAGGCGACTACTTCAAAGGCGTGAGTTAGAGGAAATAGAGGATACCGATTTCTCTGAATCCTTACACAGTCTTTTCAAGGAAATCGATAGAATGGAAGAAGCTAGACCACTGAAAGCATGGGTTCAACCCTCCAAGGATCGTATGAGGGGACCGGCGATTGTTCTTTCGTCTGCAACTCGAGATCTGCAAATCAAGAACCACGCATTCCAACAACTTCCGAGGTTCTATGGCTTGCACGATATCGATGATTTCGTCAACCAACTCCCACGACCCGGAGCTGAAATAACAACGGATGAGTTGCGGATGAAGGTTTTTGCTATGGGGCTTGGCAACAGAGCCAAGTCATGGTTGAGTTCTCTACCAGCAGGCTCGCTGGACACTTGGGAGAAGGTTTTTTCAGCTTTCATGGAAAAATACTTCCCTCACACCTTGACTACCGCGCTAAATACACAAATCACTGGATTCAAACAGGACTATGATGAGACCATCTACACCGCGTTTGAGAGGTTCCAAGATCTCACGAACAAGTGCCCTCACCATGGTTTTGAGCTTTCTGACCTAGTCCAACACTTCTACAATGGACTAACCTTCGAGAACCAACAAGTGGTGGATTTCCAATGCCGAGGTAATATTTAGGAGGAAACCACAGAAGCCGTCTGGGCAGTTTTCGAAAGGCTTGCTAAGGGTTCGCAGTTCAAGGACCCAAGAGCGATGGTTAGGAGACGTGGACCTGAAGCTCCACCGACTCAAGAAGCCCCTATGTATAGCGGGAATGGAAATCAATTCGAGTACTTTACCAACGAATTGAAGCAAGTCCTCAAGAGCGCCACTGGAACAACTGTTTCGAACGAAGTTTGCCGAATATGCAAGAACTATGGGCATGGAGCTCATATGTGTAGATCGGAGCTCGCATATGATGATGTCAACTGGGTTCAAGGAGGCGAAGAGGAAACCTTTGCTACGGAATTTGGTACTCAAGAAGCTAGCTATGGACAAGATGGTAGGAATCCTCGAGGTGGATTTTGGAGAAGAGGGTTCCGAAGCAATCAAGGATATGCACCGGCTAGCCTAACTTATGGCCCTAACCAAGACCGTAGTAGGCTTAACTATGGTAATGACCACTGCGAAAACCCCGCTCCGAAAGAGCAACCGAAGCCGAAGTCGGCTCAACTGATGGAGAACTTGCAAAAGATGGTTGATCACACCCAAAGTTTTCTCAAACGTTATGAAGAAGATTCTGAGAAGACTAGAGCGAGACTTGATAGGTTGGAAGAGAGCACTAGGCTTGCCCAACAAAAGATGCAAGAGTTGATCCACCGAGGAGCAAGTAGAGAACAAGGCAAGCTGTCTAGCAACACTGAGAAGTCGATGTCCATTACCTTGGCTGGTGATCTACCTGTTGAAATCACCATCAAGAGGGTTGCTAAGTGCGAGTGTTGCAAGAAGGAAGAACCTCCACAGGCTAAGGAAGAAGAGAAGGACCTTGGTTCTGACGAGAGTGAAGAGGAGCAAGAGGATCCCGAGCCACTCCCTCAAAGTTTCGATGTTAAGGTCGGGATTGGTGAGCTTGAAGATGTCCGTGCCACACTAGACACGGGATCCTACTCTAATGTGCTCCCTATGAATGTGTTCGAGAAGAGTAGCCTTGAGAAACTATCTGAGCATAAGGCTATTGTGCAATTGGCGGATGGATCCTTTGTGAGACCCGAAGGCGTTGTGAAGAATGTATTGGTCAGGATTGGTGAAGCTTCTGTATACACCAATTTTGTAGTTATGCCGGCGTCTACACCTGGGACGGGGGATGTCGTTCTCTTGGGGCGAACGTTCTTGACTAAGCTACGCTCCGTGATAGACATCTACCGAAGGACTTGCAGTATTGAGGTGGATGGCAAGCGACATGTGTTGCGAGCCATATCTGATCCACCTGATACTTCTCACACTATTAACTACAGTGGTCTTGCTGCCAATGTTCATTCTTATTCACAGGTTCGTGGCATGAGGAGGAGATCCATGAAGGGGAAGTCGAAAAACTACAGGAAGTCTTGCTGATGGTCGACAAGTGTCCAATTGTGCATAATAATTAATACAACATACGAGAATTTTGGTTATAACTGATCAACGAAATAAAGCAATGACACGGAGTATAATGCGCGATATAGCCATTAGCATGATTATCTTCCCTTCGCTAAGAATTCACATACTACCACCAACGATAAGTTTAGCTACTCATAATAAGCATGCAATCAACAGAAATCATAGAAGAAAACATGTTGAAAGAATATAAAATAAGTAGACTAAAACTGTAAGATACAAAGTTACCGAAGGTTGTCAATCTCCAGATGATTGCGGTCCTACGAGCTCCAAACTGCTATGAAAAAGTATCCCTAAGCTACAGAACTCCCAGGACAGGCCCCGGGAAGTTCCTACCTAAAACTATAGAGAGAGGTGAGAGAGAAGGTCTGGAAAGATATGATTTTTCGGAGAAAAACTAAGCACTATATATAGGCCTCGAAAAACTACGGGGCGGTTCGCCCCATGGTGCGGCGGTTCGCCCCAGAGTTTTCTCGCGGAATTTCTGCGTTTTCGACGCGTTTTTGGATTTCTTCACCTTTTCGGACTCGGTTTCTGACTTCTAGTAGCCTTCTAACCTCCAGATTCGGCCCCTAGACTTCAAATCCTATCCGAAAACCTTCAAATACTCCAAATAGGCTTCTGGAACACCAATTCCTTGTCAACTTCAATATAATTGCCCGGAAATCCCCGAATTTCAACCAAAACCTGTAAAATAAAATCTAAAGGGAAACGTGACACTATTCTAATAAAATGTACTAAAATATAACTAAATTAACATAGAGGATAGCTAAAATAGGTGAAAAAGACTCGAATGAAAGTGTAAAATACACATTCATCAAACTCCCCAAACCGAACCTTTGCTTGTCCTCAAGCAACTAAGCTAGACTCTAATACAAAAAACATGCAAGACACAAAATGAAGTTTCATGCCAAATAAAATGAACTAATCTACTGAATCTATCAAATAACATATGAACAAAAACCATATAAATCAAAGCATGAATATAGGTTGAAGAATACCTCGATTGACTTATACACATCCACATAAGCACTTATGTCAAGACAAGTTAGTCTCTCGTAACATTCTCTACCTGGACCTAGTCAGTGACGACGTAATGAAGCATGCTAAGATACAAATGGTTGCCCCGTGCCTATGAAACTGAGGACTTACTGTTGTTCCACCATGTTAAGACTTTTCCTCAAAAGAGGTCGAACCAGTACTGGCTCTCATCAAACGAAGGAGGGTTCCCTATAAAAGATAACTCTCCCCTATTCTACCCATCTCTCAAGTAAAGTCTTAAGCTATTCACCACTTCCTGAATGGCAGGACGAGGGTGGTCTAGAACAGATGGCACTCAAGACAAAAATATAAAAAATAGAAAAATTACAACACGATTACGAACATTACAAAAATGGAAAAGACTCAATACTTTGCTAAACTGCTATTTGGCTTTCTTTTTTGGACCCTTCTTTGCTTTTTTGGGGTCTTTTCTTTTTTTCTTTTTTTTTTGTTTCCAGATTCTTTTTTCTTTTTCTCTTTTTTTCTGGAAATTTTTCTTCTTCTCTTTTTTTTTGTTTTTTTCTAGCCAGCAGTAGCATAACAGAGAGAGAAACAAAATGACTCACACGACTTCCCCAAACCTATTCGAAAGAATAGGTTGGAGTACAAAATTTACGGAAAAGGAAAATAAACTCACGATACGAAAATGAAAAACAGAAACAAGTCTAATGATGGTGTAACCCCCTCCCCAAACCTATTCGGAAGAATAGGTTATAAACAAAGGATCACACAACCTCACACTACCTCCTTCCTAGGCATTTAGCAATCTCAAAGCATGGTGAAGACTTGTTGCCTCTTAGGTACATAATTACTCGGGAAAACAACCATAAGACCCTAACATGCATCATCCACAAGATCTCGTGAACCGCAGTAGAGAAAACACCACTAAGTGATGTCGAGACTACCTAGCTCAACTAAGTGCAATACATAAATGTGACAAGCCAAGCGAGAAAAACCTCAAACAAATTCATAGAGATGAAGCATACGATTAATGGCATAGTTAGTTGATCTACCCAATAAAAAAGTTTAAAAAATTCGGCAATAAACTCCATATAAAACATGCAAGACTATCCTAGGATGAATGTAGTGAATGCAACCTAAAAAATCTAAGAAAGCGGTAAACGTGCAAATGCAAATGCAGACGGATAAAGCATGCGAGGTACTATACTCATCCTACCAATACCAAGCTCCAAACTAACAACATCAGATCACTTAAATCCCATCCCCCCTCATGAAATTAACGCTAGTCCCTAGTAGTAAGAAAATGAGGAATTAAGATGTGATACTAGATGTTACCCCATGGTTTGGCCTCGGTCGGCTGAGTATGCTGCTTGTGGGTTATTGGGCCTCCTCTGTGAGCTTTACAGGATGTCATCAGGTCTTCAGGTAGGTGCGGTAGTTCCATTTATAGCTGGACAGGAACAACTCCTCTATCAGAATCATCATTGTCCGTATGGCCTTCATTGTCACTACTGTCACACACATCCTCACTAGTAGAGTTGTAGTGGCAGGTAGAATTCTCAAGAGTAGCCGCCGCTGTTATGGAATCCTCCATCCTGGAGCCCTCCAATAGGATGTGAACTGTTGAAGGGGAAAGTGCAGTGGTATCAGGACCTCCCCCTCCAACGTTTTACACCTCGAGAAGGTTTCAGTAAGCTGCTTGGATATTCAGAAGTCTTATACCTTTTTCTCCAATTTTGTCCACATTCTCTACCGTGGATCCGACCGATGTCTATATGATGCTCACTTTAGAGGCAGACAAGGGGCACCCCAACAAGGTGCGGGTACCCATGTCATTATGTTTTGGAACCAAGCTAGCGCTTCGGAACCTTCGAGCAACTTCGGACTCAAGATCGAATCCGTCGCGGCAAGACTGTCCCGGTGCCTTCCTGTTCACTCGAACTCTACAGTCCTCGTGATGGAGTGCTGACGTAATAGTGGTTTCTGTCCCTTCGGTGGTGCATGAATAGGCATAGGAGTCCTTACTCCAGGTATACTCTAGCTTTTCCTCGTGGATAATCCACGACGTTGTTGCAAAACCCCTTAGCTCGAATGCACATCTAGCGAGATCACCTTCCTTGACATGGTACTTCACAGCAATCATACGGGAATGCTCCTTTCCCTTGGTATGGTACCTACAAATAGCCGTTAGCACCTCGTACGACATAAAACTGACTCAAATACATACTAGAGTAAAAGTGAAACACACAAGTGATAAAATCGACAATCGAACTGCCCAAACCGCAATGTCTAGCCTAGCTTCTTCATCATGCAACATACCAACGAAACTACTTCATGCAATACATCACTTCATGCTCTTATTAGAAAACCAATATTCTTGATAACAAGGCTCAATTCATACCATAGCAGCGAAAAATCCAATCATCATAAATCTTCATACTTAACAATTAAGCATTCTATCATCAAATCTACCAACATTACATCAATAAACACATCCATATGCTAGAAATCAAAGATAAAGACATAATGCATAACAAGATATATCATCTAATAGCAAATTACCCAAATCAACAATTCAAGCAAAATTGAGCATGCAATTGATAGTAAATAACATGTCTAGTCACACAAACAACATACCCATGCATCAAACAAGCATAATTGAAGCTCAAATTAGAAAACCCCCAAATTCGAAAATTAGGGTTCTAAGGATGATACCTCAGATCTGAAAATCTAACGCATAAGGATGAAATCTGATCGGATAGGATGATAGATCATGTAATAGGCTTCGAATTTAGCTAAAGAACACTCAATTTGGTCAAAAAATGAAGAATTTATGAAGATTTAAAGATGAAATCGCATTTTTCGGGTTTTTTTTGGGAGGATGAATGAAGAAGAATGAAGAAAATGAGGTTTTGGGGAAGAAATCCGCGTTTTTGAAGTTCTGGGACCGTGGGGCGGTTCGCCCCACGTGTGGGGAGGTTCGCCCCGTGCTCCCAATGCGGGGAGACGGTTCCCGACGTCAGAAAATGCGGTTTTAATCCCTGAAACTAATTTTTTCAAAAAACCACTCGAAAAATCTCACTCAAACAAAAGCACATACGACACACAAATGAACAAATTCGCATACGAGAAGCAAATAGTTCAAGAATGAAATGCATGCAGAAAAGCAGTAAAGAAAGCGATAAAGATTCCGGGTTGCCTCCCGGATAGCGTCATTGTTTTAAGTCTTTGACTCGACTCCTGTCTGCGCCTATCTCTTATTTTTGCGGGTACTAGGCTTCCCCTTCATTGATCTCCTCTCCATGCCACGAACCTGTGAATAAGAAAGAATATAGGCTGCATGACCACAGTAGTGAGTAGTAATATCAGGCGGTTCCGGTGGATCAGGTATGGCTTGCAATACGTGTCGCTTGCCATCCACTTCGATGGTGCAAGTTCTTTGGTAGATGTCCATCATGGAGCGTAGCTTGCTCAAGAATGTTTGCCCTAATAGTATGACATCCCCCGTCCCAGGTGCAGATGCCGGCATAACTACGAAATTGGTGTATATAGATGCTTCACCAATCTTGACCAACACATTTTTCACAACGCCCTCGGGTCTCATAAAAGATCCATCCGCCAGTTGCACAATAGCCCTTTGCTCAGATAGTTTTCCAATGTTGCTCTTTTCAAACACATTCAAAGGAATTATGTTTGAGTAGGATCCCGTATCTAGTGTGGCACGGACATCTTCAAGCTCACCAATCCCTACCTTTACATCGAAACTTTTATGGAGTGGTTCGGGATCCTCTTGTTCCTCATCACTTGTGTCAGAACCAAGGCCCTTCTCTTCTTCCTCAGCCTGTAGAAGTTCTTCCTTCATGCAACACTCGCACCTAACAACCTTCCTGATGGTGATTTCGTCAGGTACATCACCAGCCAATGTAATGGCATTCGACTTCACAGTGCTGCTAGGCAGTTTGCCTTGTTCCCTACTTGCTCCTCGGTCGATCAACTCTTGCATCTTTTGATGGGCAAGCCTAGTGCTCTCTTCCAACTTATCAAGCCTTGCCCTAGTCTTCTCGGAATCTTCTTCATAACGTTTGAGAAAACTATGTGTGTGATTAACCATCTTCTGCAAGTTCTCCATCAGTTGAGCCGATTTCGACTTCGGTGGCTCTTTCGGAGCGGGGTTTTCACAGTGATCATTACCATAGTTCAGCCTACTACGGTCTTGGTTGGGTCCATAAGTTTGGTTAGCCGGCGCATATCCTTGATTGTTACGGTATCCTCTTCTCCAAAATCCTCCTCGAGGATTCCTACCGTCTTGTCCGTAGCTAACTTTTTGAGTACCAAATTCCGTAGCAAAGGCTTCTTCTTCGCCTCCTCGAGCCCAGTTGCCATCATCATATGCCAGCTCCGATCTACACATATGATCCCCATGCCCATAGTTCTAGCATATTCGGCATACTTCGTTCGAAACAGTTGTTCCGGTGGCACTCTTGAGGACTTGCTTCAATTCGTTGGTAAAGCACTCGAAATGATCCCCATTCCCCCTGTACATAGGGGCTTCTTGAGTCGGTGGAGCTTCAGGTCCCCGTCTCCTAACCATTGCTCTTGGGTCCTTGAACTGCGAACCCTTAGCAAGCCTTTCGAAAACAGCCCAGACGGCTTCAACAGTTTCTTCCCAAATATTGCCTCGGCATTGGAAATCCACCACTTGTTGGTTCTCGAAGGTTAGTCCATTGTAGAAGTGTTGGACTAGGTCGGAAAGTTCAAAACCATGGTGAGGGCACTTGTTCGTGAGATCTTGGAACCTCTCAAACGCGGTGTAGATGGTCTCATCATAGTCCTGTCGGAATCCAGTGATTTGCGCCTTTAGCGCGGTAGTCAAGGTGTGAGGGAAATATTTCTCCATGAAAGCTGAAAAAACCTTTTCCCAAGTGTCCAGCGAGCCAGCTGGTAGAAAACTCAGCCATGACTTGGCTCTGTCGCCAAGTCCCATAGCAAAAACCTTCATCCTTAACTCATCTGTGGTTATGTCAGCTCCGGGTCGTGGGAGTTGGTTGACGAAATCATCGATATCGTGCAAGTACCCCATCACATCTTCCCTTGATAAGCCATAGAACCTCGGAAGTTGTTGGAATGCGTGGTTCTTGATCTCCAGATCTCGGGTTGCAGACGAAAGAACAATCGCCGGTCCCCTCATACGATCCTTGGTGGGTTGTACCCATGCCTTCAGTGGTCTAGCTTCTGCCATTCCGTCAATTTCCTTGAAGAGACTAAGTAGAGATTCAGAGAAATCGGTTTCCTCTATTTCCTCTAGTGCGCGCCTTTCAAGTAGTCGCCTTCTTTGGTGGTAGACTCTGTCGATCTCAGCAATTGAATCAGCAAGAGGTGTACCTGCAGAATGTGTATGTGGCATACACTATCTGTAACAGACTAGGAAAGGTGATTAGAAACAAACTAGGAAAGCAGTATCAGAGAGAGATTAAAAAGGAAAACTAAAACTAATAGAATTAGGAATCTAAAGCTGTAAATATAAACAAATTAAACAGAAAAAAGGAGTATAGTCCCCGGCAACGGAGCCAATTTGATGAACGGGAATTTGTCGAATTCCAATTGATCAAATAAATTTGTAATTAGCCAAAGGCAATCCACAACTACAACGAAAACCGTAGTGTAGCAGTAGAATGACTCGAGTGTCGTTCTCTCAGGACTATAACTAGCTTTATCTATTTAACAAGAGAATATAAAACAGCAGACAGATAGCAATAGGGGGTTTCAAGAAGATAATGGAGATTGGTGATAGTATGGTCCTTCCTAACATAACGGGTCGATAATCATGCATAAATTCCTCGGACTTGCATAGAGATCTTTGAATCAATCTAGTGTCCTGTTGCAAATATTAAGCACTACGAAGATAAAGTGGTCTGACAAGTCAATCACGATTGTCCTAATGTGTTCCGTAATTAATCAACACCACGAAGATAATTGGTCTGATGGTCGACAAGTGTCCAATTGTGCATAATAATTAATACAACACGAGAATTTTGGTTACAACTGATCAACGAAATAAAGCAATGACACGGAGTATAATGCGCGATATAGCCATTAGCATGATTATCTTCCCTTCGCTAAGAATTCACATACTACCACCAACGATAAGTTTAGGTACTCATAATAAGCATGCAATCAACAGAAATCATAGAAGAAAACATGTTGAAAGAATATAAAATAAGTAGAATAAAACTGTAAGATACAAAGTTACGGAAGGTTGTCAATCTCCAGATGATTGCGGTCCTACGAGCTCCAAACTGCTATGAAAAAGTATCCCTAAGCTACAGAACTCCCAGGACAGGCCCCGGGAAGTTCCTACCTAAAACTATAGAGAGAGGTGAGAGAGAAGGTCTGGAAAGATATGATTTTCGGAGAAAAACTTAGCACTGTATATAGGCCCCGAAAAACTACGGGGCTGTTCGCCCCATGGTGCGGCGGTTCACCCCAGAGTTTTCTCGCAGAATTTCCGTGTTTTCGATGCGTTTTTGGATTTCTTCACCATTTCGGACTCGGTTTCTGACTTCTAGTAACCTTCTAACCTCCAAATTCGGCCCCTAGACTTCAAATCCTATCCGGAAACCTTCAGATACTCCAAATAGGCTTCTGGAACACCAATTCCTTGTCAACTTCAATATAATTTTCCGGAAATCCCCGAATTTCAACCAAAACCTGTAAAATAAAATCTAAAGGGAAACGTGACACTATTCTAATAAAATGTACTAAAATATAGCTAAATTAATATAGAGGATAGCTAAAATAGGTGAAAAGGACTCGAATGAAAGTGTAAAATACACATTCATCAATATGCAAGGGTCAGTTTTGTGTCATACGAGGTACTAACTGTTGTTTGTAGGAACCCTGCCAAGGGAGAGGAGCACTCCCGTATGATTACTATGAAGTATTGGAGGGGGGTCGATTACAACCATGTCAAGGAGAGTGATCTCGTTAGAGGTGCGTTCGAACCACGGGCTCTTGCAACAACGTCGCGGATTATCCAAGAGGAGGAGCTAGAGTACACCTGGAGTAAGGACTCCTATGCCTATTCATGCACCACCGAAGGGACAGAAACAATTATTACGTCAGCAATCTATCACAAGGACTGCAAAGTCCGAGTGAATAGGAAGGCACCGGGACATTCTTGCCGCGACGGATTCGATCTTGAGTCGACAGTGGCTAGAAGGTTCCGAAGCGCTAGCTTGGTTCCAAAACATAATGACATGGGTGCCCAGCCCCTCTTAGGGGTGCCCCTTGACTGCCTCTAAAGGGAGCATCATATAGACATCGAGGGCATCAACCGTAGAGAATGTGGTCGACATTGGAAAAAATGGTAGAAGACTTCTGAGTATCCAAGCAGCTTACTGTAACCTCATCGGGCTGTAAAACGTTGGAGAGGGAGGCTGTGATACCACTGCTCTTTCCCCTTCAACAGTTCACAACCTATTGGAGGGATACAGGATGGAGGATCCCATAACAGCGGCGGCTAATCTTGAGGATTCTATTCGACAATGCAACTCTACTGGTGATGATGATGGTGACAGTAGTGACAATGAAGGCCATACGGACAATGATGATACAGATGGAGGAATTGTTCCTATCCGGCCTATAAATGGAACTACCTCACCTACCAGAAGACCTGATGATCATCTATAAGGCTCCCAGAGCAGTCCCAATAACTCACAAACAGCATACTCAGCCGACCGAGGCCAAACCATGCGGTAACATCTAGTATCACATCTTATTTCCTCATTTTCTTACTGCTAGGGACTAGCGTTAATTTCATAAGGGGGGATGGGATTTAAGTGATCTAGTGTTGTTAGTTTGGAGCTTGCCATTGATATTTTAGAGCTTGACATTGGTAGGCTGAGTATAGTACCTTGCATGTTTTATCTGTTTGCATTAGCATTTGCACGTTTACTGCTTTCTTAGTTTTTTAGGTTGCATTCACTGCATTCATCCTAGGATAGTCTTGCATGTTTTATATGGAGTTTATTGCCGAATTTATTGAACTTTTTTATTGGGTAAATCAACTAACTATGCAATTAATCGTATGATTCATCCCTATGAATTTGTTTGAGGTTTTTCTCGCTTGGTTTGTCACATTTATGTATTGCACTTAGTTAAGCTTGGTAGTCTCGACATCACTTAGTGGTGTTTTCTCTACTGCGGTTCACGAAGGCCTTTATAATGGGATGATGCATGTTAGGGTCTTATGGTTGTTTCCCCGAGTAATTATGAACCTAAGAGGCAACAAGTCTTCACCATGCTTTGAGATTGCTAAATGCCTAGGAAGGAGGTATTGTGAGGTTGTGTGATCCTTTATTTGCAACCTATTTCTTCGAATAGGTTTGGGGAGGGGGTTACACTATCATTAGACCTGTTTTTTGTTTTCCATTTCTGTGTTGTGAGTTTATTTTTCCTTTTTCGTGAATTTTGTACTCCAACCTATTCTTTCGAATAGGTTTGGGGAAGTCGTTTGTCATTTTTGTTTCTCTTTTCGTTGTGCTACTTCTGGCTAAAAAAAAATCGTAAAAAAAAAAAGAGAAGAAAAATTCCAGAAAAAAGAAAAAAAAGGAAACTGGAAAAGGAAAAAAAAGAAAAAAAGGAAAAGACCCCAAAAAAGCAAAGAAGGGTCCAAAAAAGAAAAGCCAAAAAGCAGTTTAGCAAAGTGTTGTGTCTCATTTTCCAATTCTTGTAATGTTCGTAATCGTATTGTAATTTTCTATATTTTCTTTTGTTTCTGAGTGTCATCTGTTCTAGACCACCCTCGTCCTGCCATTCAGGAAGTGGTGAAAAGCTTAAGGCTTTGCTTAAGAGATGGGTAGAATAGGGGAGTGTTATCTTTTATAGGGAACCCTCCTTCGTTTGATGAGAGCCAGTATTGGTTCGACCTCTCTTTTGAGGAAAAGTCTTAACTTGGTGAACAGCAGTAAGTCCTCAGTTTCATAGGTACGGGACAACCATCCGTATCTTAACATGTATCATTACGTCGTCACTGACTAGGTCCAGGTAGAGAATGTTACGAGAGGCTATCTTGTCTTAACATAAGTGCTTATGTGGATGTGTATGAGTCAATCGAGGCATTCTTCAACCTATATTCATGTTTTGATTTATATGGTTCTTGTTCATATGTTTTTTGATAGATTCATTAGATTAGTTCATTTTATTTGGCATGAGACTCAATTTTTTGTGTTGCATTGTTTTTTGCATTAGAGTCTAGATTAGTTGCTTGAGTACAAGCAAAGGTTCGGTTTGGGGAGTTTGATGAATGTGTATTTTACACTTTCTTTTCAGTCTTTTTTACCTATTTTAGCTATCCTCTATGTTAATTTAGCTATATTTTAGTGCATTTTATTAGAATAGTGTCACGTTTCCCTTTAGTTTTTATTTTACAGGTTTGGTTGAAAAACGAGGATTTCCGGGCAAATATATTGAAGTAGACAAGGAATTGGTGTTCCAGAAGCCTAATTGGAGTATCTGAAGGTTTCCGGATAGGATTTGAAGTCTAGGGGTCGAATCTGGAGGTTAGAAGGCCACTAGAAGTCAGAAACCGAGTCCAAAAAGAGAAAGAAATCCAAAAACGCGTCGAAAACGCGTATGTGGCCGAGTTTTACTCCTGGGCGAATCGCCCGGGATGTGGGGCGAATCGCCCGGTGTGTGGGGCCCTTCGCCCCACACAATTCGTAGCCTATATATAGTTGCTCAGTTTTTCTCCGTTTTTCATACTTTTCCAGACCTTTTCTCTCACCTTTCTCTGTAGTTTTAGGTAGGAATTTTCCAGAGGCTTTTCTGGGGGTTCATAGCTTAGGAGATACTTTTTCTTAGCAGTTTGGAGCTTGTAAGATCGCGATTCTTCGGAGACTGACAACCTTTGGTAACATTGTATCTTACAGTTTTTCTACTTTTTTTATATATCTTTCAACATGTTTTCTTCTATGATTTCTGTTGATTGCATGACAACTATGAGTAGCTAAACTTCTCGTTGGTGATAGTATGTGAATTCTTGGCGAAGGTTTAATAATTATGCTAATTGTTATATCGCGCATTATACTCTGAGTTATTGCTTTATTTCTTTGATCTATCTAAATCTCTATCTTCGTATTGTTGATTAATTATTGCACACAATTGGACAATTCATTGGTCTTTGACCTATCTAAATTTATATCTTCGTAGTGTTTGATAATTACAACTGGACAATTCATTGATCAAAGATCTCTATGCAAAACCGAGGAATTTATGCATGATTATTAACCCGTTATGCTTTGAAGGACCATACTATCACCAATCTCCATTATTTGTTAAGAAAAACCTCTGCTAAACCGTCTGCTGTTTTATATTCTAAATTAGATTAGATAAAGCTAGTTATAGTCCTTCAGATCGACACTCGAGGTTATTCTACTGCTACACTACGGTTTTCGTTGTAGTTTTGAATTGCCTTTGGCTAAATACAAATTTATTTGATTAATCGAGTCTGACAAATTCCCGTTCATCAGGTACACATAATCCCTGTGGCAAATCACCTCTGTGATGCTATTGTCAATCACCTGGCCCCCTCTCGAGTAATTGTATTCGTGCGCGCTCCCGGTAAACTCCCGTTCCCGAAGTGGATAAAGTCGGAAATCGACTGAGGGGTCCATGGCACTAGTGTGTTCCACACTGGAACGCCCCCCATGTCTGCACGGTCTGTGTATCCTACATAGAACTCTTGGAGTAGCGATACATCGTACCCATTGAACCGGTTGGAGGTGTACCACTTCCAGTTCCTTTTGCCCTCCAAGCTATAAAGCATTCGGCAGGCCGGTGTATTAGCATAACTTGCTGGGATTTGGATTTTACGATCACGGAATATCGAGCGAGGCTTGATGGCAGCTTCCTCCTCAAGATCCAGTCGAATGGAGACTGCTTGGAGTGATGGTTCATAAGCTTCGTTGGCCTGGGAGCTCGAGGCTGCTCCCTTTCCCTTCTTGCTCTTGGATGTCCCTGCTTTCTTTGTCACGACCCATGGTACCTGAAACGCAGCAATTAGTATCTTGCACTCAACAAAAAACGATATGCTAATGCAAATGCAAAGTGTGCAATTAATCGAGTGTCAACTTCGAGTAATTCTACTCCCTTTACCCATGTTCTAGTCTAGCTGACCTATGTTAAGAACAATCATGCAATTCATCACAATCATGCAATACATCACAATCAAAGCTCATGCTAGACAACGAATAACCTCAAATTCATAAGGCAACATACATATCATAGGGTCGAAAATCACCAAAAAACTCACAATCTATCCAATCAAGTGTTCTACCAAGTAATCTATAATCATCATATCAATTTGCTTGAATTTAATAAGGAATGAAAAAATCAAAACAACGCAATCAAGACTTAGAAATCCTAATTGAGCAAAGGCCCCAGTTCAACAATCCCAACAATATTAAGCATGCAATTGATAGAGAAATAAGTTAATAATCACACAAACAAGCAACCCATACAACATATAAGCAAAAATCAAGAAACCCCCAAATTTAGAAAATTTGGGTTCTTGAGAGGTTACCTCAAATCTGGAAATTTGATGAAGTATGAAGAGATATGTTCGGATGAGAATGAAGAGCACGTTATGGGCTTCGATTCAAGCTAAAGAACACAAGATTTGGTGGAGAATTTGAAGAATTATGGAAGAGTGAAGAATTTTGGTGGTTTTTGAAGTTTGGAGTAAAGAGGAAGAAGAAGAAGAATGAAGAATGGAGATAAAAGGGAGTAAACTCAAGTTTTCTGGGGATGAGGGGCGGACCGCCCCATGTGAGAGGCGGTCCGCCTCTCACCACCCGAGAGTTTAAACTTTCGGGTGTTGAGGGGCAGTTCGCCCCACATGGGCGAATCGCCTCTCACTCGCAGAAAGCCCCCGGCTTTCTGCGAGTGGGGGGCGGTTCACCCCCCATGGGCGGCGGTCCGCCTCTCACCCCTAGAGATTCGCCAACTCTCTGGGAGTGTGGGGGGACCGCCCCCTATGGGAGGCGGTGCGCCTCTCACCCCAGAGAGCCGCAAGCTTCGGCTCTCTGGGAGTGGGGGGCGGACCGCCCCCATGGGAGGTGGTGCGCCTCCCACTTACAGAGGCTAGGGGCCGAAAATTTTCGGCCCCTCTCACTAAATTTTCATTCCAAAACATTTTCCTCACTGAAACACTCGAAGAACTTCACTCAAACACATACAAAAAGCACAAAACATTACACAAACTACGAAAAATTTATCAAAAAACAAATTGTTCGATGTATGCATGTGGAAGAAAGCAATAAAACTCCGGGTTGCCTCCCGGAAGCGCCATTGTTTATTAGTCTCTGACTCGACTTCTTCTTGTTCTTCAGTTCCTTTCCAGACGGGTTACTCGTCTTCCCCTTCATGGATCGCTTTCTCATACCTATTACCTGAGAATGAGAATGAACAAACGCAGCAAGGCCAAAAAAGCTTATGGGGTGAGAATCAATGGAATGTACTTGATGATTAGAAATGGCTTGCAACGTATGTTGCTTGCCATCTACCTCAATAGTGCAAGATCCCCTGTAGGTGTCGATCACAGAGCGCACCTTGGTCAAGAAAGCTCTTCCTAAAAGAACCACATCATTCATCCCACACCGCGATGCCGGCATCACCACGAAATTCGTGTAAACCGAAGTGCCACCAATCCTCACTAGCACATTCCGAACAACACCTTCCGACCTCACAAAGGATCCATCTGCCAGTTCCACAATGACATTGTGCTTCTCTAGCTCTCCTAGACCACTCTTCTCAAACAGATTCATTGGGAGCACATTAGAGAATGCTCCCGTATCTAGTGTAGCACGAAAATCATCGAGACCACCTATCCCAACCTTAACATCAAAGCTATCAGGGATTGGTTCGGGATCTTCATTCTCTTCATCACTCACATCGAATCTCAGGCCCTTATCTTCCTCCTTGGCCAAAGGAGGCTCCCCTTGTGCACAACACTTGCACTCAGCCACCTTCTTTTATGGTGATCTCCACAGGAAGATCTCCTACCAAGGTTATCGACATCGACTTCTCCGTGTTACTGGGCAACTTCCCTTGCTCCCTACTTACTCCACGGTCGATCAGCTCTTGCATCTTTTGGTGAGCAAGCCTAGTACTTGCCTCCAATTGATCAAGCCTACCCCTCGTCTTCTCTGAGTTTTCTTCATACCTCTTCATAAACCCTTGGGTATTATCAACCATCTTCTGCAAATTTTCGAAGAGAGCAGCTGACTTGGACTTAGGTGCTTCGGTTCTAGGAGTAAGGTTTTCACAATGATCATTACCGTAGTTGAGATTACTACGGTCTTGGTTAGGTCCATAGGTTTGGTTCGGAGGTGCATAACCTTGGTTGCTTCGAAACCCCTTCTTCCAATATCCACCACGCGGATTCCTACCATCTTGCCCATAGCTAGCCTCCCCACGGACCCCAAATTCTGCAGCAAACACCTCTTCTTCTCCTACTTCTACCCAA
Organism: Plantago ovata; assembly: GCA_028274465.1. Classification (NCBI taxonomy): domain Eukaryota; kingdom Viridiplantae; phylum Streptophyta; class Magnoliopsida; order Lamiales; family Plantaginaceae; genus Plantago; species Plantago ovata. The sequence goes on along the minus strand of JAHHQI010000316.1, from coordinate 15,025 downwards.
TAAACATCATCGTTTGCTAGTTCAGACCTACACATATGAGCCCCATGCCCATAGTTCTTGCATACCCTGCAAACCTCATTGGAAAGAGCCTGTCCCATCGAACTCTTAAGAGCCTGCCTCATCTCATGGGCGAAGCCATCAAACCTATCCCCACTCACACCACTCAACTGAACCTCGGGTTTTGCTGGAACTTCAGTTCCACGCCTCGTGCTCATGCCCTTGGATCCTTGAACTGAGAACCCTTCGCAAGCCTTTCAAAACACGCTCACCCATCTTCGGCGGTCTCCTCCCAAATATTTCTACGACACTGGAAATCCTCCACCTGTTGGCTCTCATATGTGAGTCCATTGTAGAAGTGCTGGACAAGATCAGAAAGTTCCATCCCATGGTGTGGGCACTTGTTCATGAGGTCTTTGAACCTCTCGAGAGCAGTGTAGATGGTTTCATCATAGTCTTGCTTGAAACCACCGATTTGCGCCTTTAGCGCGGTAGTCAAAGTATGGGGAAAATATTTCTCCATAAAAGCAGAAAACACCTTAGCCCAGGTGTCGAGTGAACAAGCCTCCAGAGAGCCTAACCATGCCTTTACTTTATCACCAAGTCCCATAGCAGAAACCTTCATCCTCAGCTCATCATCCGTGATCCCTGCTCCAGGCCTTGGGAGATTGTTAATGAAATCCTCAATGTCATTCAAGAATCCCATAACATCCTCCCTAGCAAACCCGTAGAACTTTGGGAGCTGCTGGAACATGTGATTCTTAATCTCCAAATCACGAGTTGCAACAGAAAGGACAATAGTCGGACCTATCATACGTTCCTGGTTGGGTTGAACCCATGATTTCAGAAGTGGGCGAGCCATCACAAAACCTTCCCAAGAATTAGATTGCTTAAAATTCTCCTGCAGAGAATCAGAAAGTCTTCATCCACTACTTCGGCTCTAGCACTATCTCGCTTCCTTTGATGATATACCCTATCAATCTCCGCAATAGGTTCAACAAGAGGAATTCCACTAGATCTCGTGCTCCGCATAAACAACCTGAAACGAGTCAAGTGAGTATCATGGGGAAACAAACTAAACTACTAATTTCTGGAAATTGAATGCTGGAAATATAAATAAGCTAAAGAGTAAAAAGGAGTTAAAGTCCCCGGCAACGGCGCCAATTTGATGAACGAGATTGTCAGACTCGAACAATCAAATAAATTTGTTTGAAAGCCAAAGGGCAACTCACAACTACACAAAACACGTAGTGTAGAGGTAAGATGACCTCGAGTGTCGATCTCTAGGAACTAAACTAGCTTTAACTACAATAACTATTATAAATTCAGAAAACAATTAAACTTAGCTTAACTTAACAATGTATGATGAGAGCTGGTGATAGTAATGCTCATTCTAAGCATCGGTTCTAATTATGCATGAAAGTGCAACACGTACTGCTTTAAAAGTAATTCGAATTAACAAACATCAAAAGACAGATTTGTAGACATGTATTTGAAAGCTTCCTATCTATACTAATACTTGGCTAAGGTTGTCAGGCTTAGTTCAAGCAGTACTTGATAATTATAAATATTGAATCGACGATCTTGAATTGTCCTAGCGTTTCTAACACTTTTATACGAAGATATTTGACTTAGTCAGATCAAAGAATTGAATAAAACAATTATACAAGTAAAAGACTCAGAAACTCAATCATGCACAATACGAACCCTATCTATGAATTTACATACTATCAACAACTAGAAATTTAGCTACCCATATCGAAATCAAGATCAACAATAGCAATCATATATGAAAACATAATTGAATTGAAAGATAGAGTATGAAAAAGGTGAGATACAAAGTTACCACCGAGGGTTGTCAATCTCCGGTGAATTGCTAAACTCACAAGTTTCTAGCAATGTGAGATCAAAAAATGTCCAAATCTCTACCTTGGTGCTCCAAATTGCTAACATAAAGTAGTTCTAAGTTAAAGAAAACCCAGAGCAAGCTCTAGGGTTTATGTCTGCAAAATTATGATCTAAGATATGAAAATTCGCAACTTTTACAAATATATATATATCTGCTGCTGAAACCTCCCAGGCGGACCGTCTGGGGTGGCAAGGCGGTGCGCCTGGCACGGGCAGAGAATTTCCGTGCTTTTCTTCCTCCAAGTCTTCGATTTTTGGCCTTGGGCACGGTTTTGAGCTCCGAAACTTGGTCTTTTGGCCTGGAAACTTGTCCCGGTACTCCTTGACACACTACGGATAATCTTGTTGCACCAAAACTTCAATGTTTCGCCATGATTCATATCCATTAGTGCGATTTTCACCTAAATCCTGAAAATAATAAAGAAAATGGAAACGTGACACTGTTCTAACAAAATGCACTAAAATGCATACTAGAGGATAGCTAAATTGGTAAAAAAGAACCGAATGATAGTGTAAAAAACACTGTCATCAAAACGCCAAGGACAAAAATTTGAATTGATGAAACAGTACCTCTTGTACTTTCCGGAGAGCGCAAAGAAGAGATGATCTTATCTTCATCAATTGGGAACTAGTTATAGCAAATTAGGTTAAATTGTATTAGGGATTTATTTCGTTGTAATGTTAATTTCAACTGTACTTGATCGAGAATATATGGCAAATATATGGGTGAAACATGATATAGTTAATGTTGTTATCAATTTAGGTTGTCATTTTGTGGTTCTATCTGTTCTTGTTGTTGTTTTTGTTTTCTTCATGTTTTTATCGTGTACTGCTATGTTTATCATAAATTGTTATTTGAAGTTTTCGTTAACATTCCATTTTCATTATAAGTAAATTCAACATAATTAATATTAATAAGTACTATAGTAAAGAATAATTAATTTTATACTATAATAATAAAAATAAATCAGGTATAGTAATATTATATTAATTTTATTAAATATAATAATTAATAATTAATAAAGATAAATAAGATTTAATAAATAATAAAATGGGTCATGGTTAAAAAAATAGATCACGGTTAAGAAGACAAATGTGGGTTGGGGTCGAAACCCATATTTTTGCAACCTAAATGGCAACCCAAAAAATGTAGACGCAACATGACCTCCACTAGAAAACCTTTACAGGACAAAGCCAGGGCAAAGAAGAAGAATTGAAGAGGAGGAAAAACAAAAATAGCAAAATCACAGAAAATACTAGACACGCTACGAAACAAAGAAACAACTGAACTCGACTACAAGTCAACAACTGCAGCCGAAACAAAAAAAACAAATACGAACACCAGGATTTACGAAACAACCAAACAGGACATGTTACTACTTACTAGTTACTACACAGGAAAAGAAAGAGTAAACAAACTCATCGAACAAATTAACTTTAATAACAACAGATCTATACTCTTGGAATTCAACAGACAGGAATTACATTGATAATGAAATTCAATCCAAACTCCAACGTATGCATAAATTACAATCGAAGATACCTAGAGAACGTACAACAATCTAGATCAGCTTGTGGGCATCTCAAATCGACAAATCGGACAATTGTGACTTGTCTTGAGCCACTTCTGAATACAATCACCATGAAACAAGTGCGAACAAGGCATGGAAAACGCCTCATAGCTTTCTGAAAACTCGTCCAAACAGATCGAACATGCGCCACAACCATCCTCTACCCTCTTCCGCTTCAGATTCTTGATCGACTCGTCCGTGGCAGGAACCATTCTAGGACAATTACCGGCTGCCTGCATGATTGCTTCCACCCTCTGCTCGAATAACCGTTCTCCGTCTTCAAAGGTTCTTGGTACCAAAGCATGCAGATGTACCGAAGACAATTTAAACCACAACGTAAACACCTTGTGGGTTGGCAAAGCCGAACGCGTCAACTTCAATACAGATGCAATTACAATAGCCGATACGCCATCCGCTAGATCTTCTGTTAAGCCAAGCCAGTCGTGGATGAGATTCTTGACAAAAACTTGGTGTCGAGGTTTGTCTAGATCTGAAAGTTGGTGGAGTATTCGCCTGGCTTGATGCACGCGTTCCGGCAGGACAACATGGTGCCTGAAAGTCGAGCCGTTATGGATAACCGTTTCTTTGAGAACAACTTGGCAGGAGAATTTGAGGTTGATTTCGTAGGATTGTGTTGGAAAGACAGGGTCGGAGGATATGGCTTGAAGAAGTACTGGTGATACGTTACTGCGGCATTCGTGGATGTTCGCCATGGATTGATGTTGGTGTAGAAGCTGGTTTATCGTCATGATAGCTATGAAGGAACGAAGTAGTAATTAATATATCTGTCTGGTAATGATTTTGAGGTTGTTTTTGATGGTCGAGTAACCTGATATATATACTTATTCTATATATATAAGCTGTGCCATATGCCGCCACTACTTCTTTTAAATGGTAAGTTCCAGCTTACTTTCCAAGCTTAATTAATTAGTACTCTATAAATTAATAATCTTTCAAATAACATGAATTAAATAATTAATGGAGTCTTAAGAACTAACATGTTAAATTAACCAGATGATATATATACTTATTCTATGTACATTCCGTTTCCTACCAAGCAGCAGAAACCTATATACTTAATTTCTACTTTTATTATATTATATATACCATCGTTCAGTTAACTAATTAGTCCATAAAAAAAAACTCGAATCCAGCTTCCAGATTAATTACTTCTTCTCTCTGAATTGTCCATGGACACACATCTTGAAATAACGGCGAACGGCTACTACGACTGCGAGGAGAACTTATCAGCACATGTTCTTGAAGCCAAAACCGACGAGGCTGACGCTGATCGGCTCCAATCATACGGTTCATACCTACTCAAGTACTCATGCTGAACTTCTCCTGGCTTCATTCTATTCAAAATTTAGATCCACATTTCTGTTTGTAAGGAATGCAGCACCGTTTGCACGCTAACAACCTTCATCTTCACCTAAATCAACACCTGAACAATCGAGTTGCAGAACAACAATGGCGACGAGAACATACAACAAGCAAACAACAAATCAACGCGCAAATTTAACGTGGTTCGGTCAGGTACAGAGCTGCAGAGTTTGTTATGCGTAACAAACTTTCTCTCCTTGTCGACGTGGCCAAATCTCCGTCGTCCAATCTTGCAAGTTTAAACCTCAGCCGTTCAATCCAAAACACAGTATATTTAGCATAAAACCTCACAATTCTCCACCTTAAGCTAAATCCAATCCGGCCATTGGCATCTTCCAAACCCGGTTCCTGAAGTTAGAACCATCCCTACCTGCTCCTTTATGGTTAGAACAGATCCCCATAACTCCATCAATCAACCAATGCTCAAGAGATCACAGCACAGATGAAACTTTCCAACAGATAAAGCTTTTGTTAAAGTATCTGATGGATTCTCTGTGGTGTGTATCTTCTTAATATTGATCAAAATATATATAATAAAAACATTGGTCACGAAATACAATATCAATTACAAAGACCCTTTAATTGGTTAATTAAGTCAAATGTGTACATACTCAAATCAACTATATCTAAGCTTCAATTTATCGATTTTTTATTTTTACTTAAAACCTTATCATAAAGGTTAAGTGCTATGGCATTACGCGCATTTTCAATGATAGCTACGTACCTTGCTTTTAAGCTCCATACAGAGTAGTTGGAATTTCTTTGCATGTTCCAATCCTATAACAAGTTGACACATGTTTCAAGGTCCAAAACAACCCTAGAAGTCCTCAAAACACTTCTAAGTGCTCCTACAACCTTACCACGTGCCTCCACAACCCTCTCGGAAGTCTCACGTGCCACCAATCTGCTTCCACACTCCACTGGACCACCAGAATCTGTTTCACACTCCGACACGCGCATCCAAGCCTCTCCATGCGCTCGCACGCGCTCCAAACCCTCCAAACACGCTATCATGCACGTTGTTCATGCATTGTCCTCCAAGTCGCTGGTCTGATTTATCATTGGTCCAGTTCACAATTCGACCGGTTCTTGTCCGGTTTACTATTTAGCTCGGCAGTTTGGTTCCTCGCTGAACCTTCGTGCACGGTTCATCTTCTCCAGCCCGTCGTTCAGGTCGTCTTCATGCACAGGCAAACTTCGATGACTTCCTGTGGCTTCGTATCTTGACCGATTCACGTGCTTCCAATACCACTGGACTCGTATTGATTTCGTTGTCTATCTCCCTTCATCCTTTGTGCACAAAATCGTTGTTTCCTTTAGAATCATCAATTTATGACTTCAAGGTATTCGAAAGCTACGTGCGACTTCATTTCTCAACCAAATGGAATGATTCTTGCGCCGTTGAACTCGTAACGAACTTCTATACCATAATCAATCCCTCTATTACCGAATTATCAACAAAAACGGGATCGCCATAAGTGACGAATTCGTTCATTTGCTTCTAGGATCATGGGTGCATCGAATTAGCCATTCTTCTTCGTCCATGCAGTGTTCTTCCTCCACAAGCGTAAAAACCTCTAGATTTGGGTTGTACTGGCCCATCGTTCCGTCCCTCGTGTCCACAAGTGTCACCAATTTCCCAAGATAAGGAAACCCTAGGTGTCCTGCAACAACCTCCAACAATTCTTCGACATCCAAGATCGTCACCTCCAGCTGTGATGGCCGACCGATGGCACTTTGCGGAAGCGTGGATATTAGAGACCTTCAGACGGATCTCGGATACCAAGTGTGAGGTTATTGGAAATGATAGTTCGTCGACAAATAATTTGAAATTGTACACGCGAATCAGGCATTCTCCAACTGTAGTTGGCTCGGAAAGGGAATATAGGACGCGTTCTTGCATGAACGGAACAACGACTGAAGAAGAATCATGTTAAATCATCAACGAATTAGGAAGAAAGACATCAGAGAGAAGAATTCGGTAGGACATCTGTTTATTTCATGAATAGAATTGTAACTAGAACTGATGTAAATATAATTGTAATAACAAAATATAAATTTACTCATCTTATCTTTAATAATCCTCAAGAAAGCCCTATATAGTAGTCTAAACTAAACTTTTTTGAATAATTACCACAATTGGACCTATTGAGCCACGAATTAACCACAACCCAAACGTGTTGGGATTTCTGAAGTCCCTACCATATATTTTTTTATTTTGCTCTTTTTCGGTTTTATTCAACATATCAATAAGGAGATATCATAAATGTTCATTTAACATTATTATTGTGGAATATAATTCTCCATTAAGCATTTCAATAGAACTTTATATAAACATAAGTGTTTATGTATGTCATGTTTGCAATTTCAGAAAAATAATAATAAGAAAGGTAAGCAAAAATAGCAACTAGCGACACACATAGCGTGGTGCGTAGTGTATGTACTCAGGAGTATACTTCCTCCGTCCCAAATCATTTGAGCTTTTATGGTCATCAATTTTGAGTCTTGACTACAAATTAATTTTAGGGTTCACTTAATCTTAACTTTTACCGTAAAATATTTAGTTATTATATATTGAAAATTTAGGATGTAAAAATTTTATGATATAATTTTGGTAAATAATGTACGCTCTAGTCTCGGCGTACATGAAGCACACATCAGTTCCATCGTTGGCACCAACCACAAGGCTAAAAAGCTATGGACGAACGTGAAGAAATCATTTGATGAAGCTCAGAAAGAAAGACCTACTTTGATTCGCCCTAAAAATAAGAATCAACTTAGAGGTCGTTGGAGAAGAATTTCGCAGGGTGTTAGCAAATGGGTTGGTTCTTATGCAGTTGCGTCTAGGAGACAAAAAAGTGGACAAAATGTGGACGATGTCATAAGAATGGCACATACTATTCACACTCGCAAATGGGGAGCATTTGCATTTGAGAGTATATGGAGGAAGTTACGAAAGTACCCGAAATGGGAAGAAATAATTGACCAGGGCCAAGGTGAAGAGACTCCGACGACAGGTGAAACACCTCAACCGACACAGACTGATCCAACTAGTGCAGGCATTGGGAAGAGAACTAAGATGAGTGATGGGAGATACTCTACACCGGGAACACCTATTACTCATGATGATGTTGGGGGATCAAGTAGTCGTCCGATGGGTCAAAAACAAGCAAAGAGAGCTGCTAAAGGTTCGCAATCATTTTTTTCTTTGGATAACTTTTTTGGAACCCTTCAATTGCATACAGATGCCATGACAATTGACCTTCAATTGGAACAAGATAGATTGGTGTACAAGAGGGCAAAAGAAGAGAGGAAGAAAGAAGAACCACAGTGGAGGAAGCAAGAGGTCAAGTGGCAGACGCTCTAATCACTAATGAATAAGACTCAATTGTCACCAGCAGAAGAGAGGCTCAAAGAGAAACTCATCAAGAATTAAGTTAGTAGTTTGTTCCTAGTCTGGAACAAGTTTATTTCAAAAATTACTATCGTGTCATGTTTGCTTGTTTTCTTGTTTGCTTGTTTGCTTGTGTCAAGTTCCAAGGATGATTGGTTTCCTTGGATCCTTGTTTGCTTGTTTGGTTGTTATTTGCTTGTTTTTCATATTTGTTTACTTTATTTTAGTTTTTTTTCTTTTTTTTTAATATTTAGTGTTTTGTCTATGTTGTAATAATTGTGAAGTATGGCATCTAGTATTGTTCAATGTCTTGAAAAACTAAAGTGTGACTCATCTGCATAGTCATTTCTCCTGCAAAATAATGAATACTAAAAAGTTGAGTACTCAAATCATCAGAAAAAAATTGTATAATAAAGATGACTTGTCAAATCATCTGCTAAAAAACGAATAAAAAAGCAGAATTGTCAGATCACATAAAAATGAATATGAAAAAGTAGAGCTATCAAATCACGAAAAAAATTGAATATGAAAAAACAGAGTTGTCAAATCATCTGCTAAAAATCAAATATGAAAAAAACAAGAGTTGTCAAATCGATTTTGTTTCTTTACTGGAATTGATTCAATAAATAGCGGAACAATGTTTGTAAATATATGCACTCAACTAAGAAAAGCTTTCACAAACCAAGTTTCAGCACAAAAATGTCTTTCAACTCAAACTCTTCAAACTCTAATTCTTCTGATGACCACAATAGGCACAGAAGAAGAAGAGCCAACTTTCATGTAATCAATTAGATGATTAATAACGTTGTCACCGCATTGCCTCAAATAATACGCCCAACATTCACCAGAAACCGTGGCCCGACTATTGAGAGAGATAGAGAAATTGGCCATGAGTCCCTCATGAGGGACTACTTTGGAGAAAAGCCAAAATTTCCACCTAAGACATTCCGACGTAGATTTCGAATGCGGAAGCTTGTTTTTGAGAGGCTCGTTGAAGCAGCAGTGAGTAGTGATGAATTCTTCCAAGAAAGACGTGATGCGACAGGCCGGCAAAGCATTTCAACCTTACAAAAATGTACCGCAGCAATGCGCATGCTGGCATACGGAACTGCAACAAATAGTGTCGATGAGTATCTACGCCTAAGTGAATCTACAACTCTAACATCCCTTGAGAAGTTCAGTGAGGTTGTAATTGCGAATTTTGGTAATCATTATTTGAGGAGGCCTAATCCAACAGATTTAGCAAGGCTACTTCACATTGGAAATCAACGAGGATTTCCTGGCATGATTGGAAGTATTGATTGCGCTAAAGTCTATGGGAGGCCGGCCTTTCCTAAAAATATGGAAAGGCCTGGTTTTACTAAAAATTCGCTGGTTTTCCCAAAACTCGCTGGTTTTGAGATTAAACCGGCCGACCGACCGAGTTTTTACGCAAACCCGGTTTTCTTAATAGAATAAATATAACCGTCCACACACAAAACACACAATTCAGCGTTTACTGTGTGAAATCCATTTTTTCTCTCTGCAAATTCCCCTCTTCTTCTTCGGCTTCCGAATCTCAAACTTTCCCGATCAATGGATGAAACAAGCCGATTGTTCTCCTTTTTTCTTCGTTTCGGCTACCTTTGTGTTGGATTTAGTATTCTCAATATGTTTTGTGAGATCTAGGGTTTCGAATTTGATTTCTTCTCAGATCTGATTTCACAAATCTAGGGGTTCTAATTTGAAGCATAATGAAGAGGATCGGAAGGATTTTTTCGGTGTTCCAGACACTGCTAATCCGTTGAAGTAGTTTTCAAGATGGAGAATTGATTCTTCCAGTAAAGGTATGTTAGTTTAGTTGTTAACTTTGATATTGTGAATCTGTTTTTTGTTGTGCTTTGAAGTGTTTGTGGATGTATTCATTCTATTATATGCTCTGTTTGTGTGATGTTATGGTTCAGGTGTTTTTATGTTACGGTTTTAAGTGTCTGTGGTATGCTTATAAGGTATTTTGATGTTGTTTCCGATGGATTTTGGTTTTGGTTTAAGTGTATCTAGTATTCTTATTATTATACTTAGTTTCTGTTGTTGATTTTTTTTTCTTTTAGTACTAAGTGTTTCTAGTATGCTTATAATGAATTTTGGTATGTTTTTAAGTGTCGTTGGGATTATGAAATTGATTTAAGTAGGGATATTATGATTTTAGATGTTGATATTTGTGTTGCTGTATTTTTAAGAGATCATGTTATGCTATGTAAGGTCTTGTGTTATGATTTTTAGGAGATGTAATGTTATGCTACTTTAGTTTTCTTGATGAAAGGATTACGGTGTAGTTTTATGATTTTAAGGGGTCGTGCTATATTTATAAGGGATATTTATAAGGCATCATGTTATGTTATTATTTTAAAGGGTGATATTGTGCTTTTAAATGTGCTCCTGATATTTTACGTTTTTCTTTTTTTAGTTGTTGATGCTTTTGACAGTGTAATGAGAGCAAATCAAATAAGAGGGAAGATGCCCCTGTTGTTGGTATAATTGCTGGTTGTGTAGCTGCTGGTGTTTCAGATTATGAAGAGTTGAAGACAATTGAATAGAAGCTACATAGTTTGCGAGTTGCGTTAAAAGTCAACAATATTTTGAACAAGTAGGATTTGTAATAATGTCCTGGAGAAACTATTTTATTTGGATGTTATTTGAAATAGTTTCTAATTTGAGCAGTTACTTTTGGCCTTTTTGAACAATTAGTTTGTGTATGTTTTAAAGCAGTGGTTTAATACGAAACTCTTATATGTTCTGGTTATAGTTTTTTATATATGATGTTATGACTTTAAGATACAAGATGTTGCGATTGTTGGACAAAGTGTGCATGTTGGATGTTATTTTGGATCGAGTAGTGTGTCAGTGTGTGATGTTAACAGTTAGTCTTTGCTCTTGGATAATTAGTTTGTGTATGGTCTTAAGTGGTTTTAACATGCAAGCATCGTATGGTGAAGTTTAGTTTTCTGTCTAATTTCTGAAGTGGTATAGCAAATGTCCATTAAATTCTTAATTGATTTCTTAGAAGTACATTAGTGGATATTTAAAACCAAAATTGTACGTACTTAAAACCACAATAAGGATACATATAACTACACCAACTGGTTATAAGAGACATATGCTACGGTTTTAAGGGTTTGTCATAAGAGTTACTGATGATATATTTTGTCATTCGATATTATACTTCTAAAATCTTTTGTTATACTTTATTTTATTTAAGACGCAACGTAAAATCATGACATCATGCAATAAACTAGTGTACCATTCATGTAAGGATTAAAACATTTAGTCAATTGATGTTTCTACAACTAGTATTATCAAATCAACAAAATTACAACAACCGTTCTCCATTAAAATTTTAATTTGAGTTTTTAGAACAACAACATAATGGGTACTTAAAACCACAACTTGGTTACATAAAACCCCAACAAGGGTACTTATAACACACCAACTGCTGTATGAGATATATGAGAACATGCCAACAAGTGTAAAATTGAATGCTTCAGTATATTCATGTCAGGACTGAAACATTCAGTCAATTGGAGTTTCTAAAACTAGAATTCTCAAAGCAACAAAATTACAACAAGCGTTCATGTGGTGTTTCTTATGAAAAATGAATCTGGATCTTTGAAATTGGCTTCTCGCGAGTAAACTTGTTCGTGATCTTTGAAGCAACGAAATTGGTGTTTCTGATACTTGAAGTCATCCTTTGTCATTCCATCTCTCCAGAAAATAGCAGTCGGCCTAGCATCTTCACCTACAGGTAGCGGTGATAAAATTATGGATCTTCGTCCTTTTGTTTATGAAAAAAAAATGCATTTCATTAAATTTTTTGTTCATCTACATGCTGAAATCATAATAATACGATCACGTAAAACATACCATGAAAATTATAATAGTATACCTAAAAAATACACCAAATGACGACATGGAAATAATAACTGATATAACTAAAATCCATAGCATCAAAACTTCAAATTAAAACAACATGCCTTAATACCATAGTGAGGCAACTTATAACCACGCCTGATTTCAATCAGAATAATGTAAAAGGTTCAATTAACATGCTAAAAAGGTGAAATACAATAAAAATGTTGCTAGAATCACAACATGTTTCAAATTACGAACCTATAAATGTGTTGTATAAAAGAATAACAGAAGAACATAATGTCATAACTAGGAGAGCTTATGACCGTATGTACGCTAGAAACTGTAACAATTAGAATATCTTAGAAACTGAAATTAATCATAACAGCCGGTATTAAAAGTATACTATGCAGATTAAAAAATATAAAACAATGTGATTTAATGAAACAATGCAGAAATATACCACACAAACTTAGAACCATGCATAACAACAACGATTAAAAGTATCCAGGAGCTTACGAAATTGTTGTTCAGGTTCGATTCATCAATTATTTCCACATCTCAAATTGGATTTCACAAGTATCTGAATCTGAACGTTTGATCAACAAATCGGTACGTAACTCAATCGAAATTCAGGAAAACAAAGAAGAATCATCAAAATACGGAAAAACACACAATAAAACTTTGTAAATACGCCCAAAAAAAGAAGAGAAAATCGATGTTGAATTCACATCACGTCAATAGAAACCATATCACGTTATATTAAAAACCATAACATGACATTATCAAAAGAAAAAAAATGCAGAGATAGACAAATTGAAAATGTTATAACAACGTCGATTAAAACCAGTAACATGTCATAGCAAAAACCATAACATTGCGTTATCCATTGAAAAACAAATAGAGACATACTAGACAAACCAAATATATTATAACAACGTCAATTAAAACCATAACACGTCATATTAAAAACCATAGCACGGTGTTATCAAATGAAAATATGCACTAACATACTAGACAAACTAAACATATTATAACAATGTCGATTAAACCATAACAAAGAGAGCTTAAGTCCGTAATATGTATTCTAACAATCAGATTACCGTAGAAACTGCAATTAACTATATGTCAGTAACAACCACTCTTAAAAGTATACTACGCAGATAAAAACTATAACATGATATGATTCAATGAATAAATGCAGCAACATAGTAGATAAATTAAAACCAGCAATAACAATGCTTAATAGTATACTATACCGATTAAAAACCATATTACTGTGTTATCAAACCAAAAATAATTTGTAAATATATTAGACAACTAAAATCAGCAACAACATGGCTTAAAAATACTACTCCATCGTCGATTAAAAGTATAACATAGCATATTAGAAACCATAACACGCGTCATCAAATAAAAATATGCAGAGACATAATACGTAAACTTGAAACTATAATAGGAAGGCTTAAAATTACAAGAAACTTACATATTTGTTGCTAGGGTTGAATTTCTTCAATAATTTTCAGATCTGAAAAAGGTTCCTTCTCCAACATCATCGTTTTTGTGATTCTAGTACTTCACTAGTTGGATCGCATTGTTTCGAACAGTAAATCCATTGAAAAATCCAGGAAAACAACAACCGATCAGAAAAATAGATCTAAATTGGAGAAATCATCAAATACTACTGAAAAATCGTATAGAAATAATAGAATTGTTGGTTAATTCACCTTATCAACGTGCGTCAGATATTTTCCTGCTCCAATCCGGTGAAAACGAGCCCCGATCGGTGAAATTCCGTCAAATTTCCTGGCGAGATTTGTTCGATCGACAGAGAGAGAGAGAAAACATGAAAACACACAGTTTCACGTTCAACTACGTGTTTTTAGATTTTTTCTTTTTCTCGCTGGTTTTGGTTGCTTATATAGTAGGCCGGTTTTTTATTGAGCGAGAAACCGCCTAGCGGTTTTGTTTTCTGGTTTTTCAATAAAAAAACAGGCCTTTCCATGTTGGTAGGAAAGGCTAGCCTTACTATATAATTACTCATTGATTGCATGCATTGGCAATGGAAGAATTGCCCAACTGCTTTGGAAATGACAATATCAAGGGTTGTCTGGGAAGGCAATATTGTCTTAGAAGTTGTTGCCTCACAGGACCTGTGGATTTGGCATGCATTTTTCGGAATGCCTGGCTCGTGCAATGACTTAAATGTTCTCTACCAGTCTCCAGTCTTGATCGAGAATATATGGAAACTATATGGGTAAAACACGATATAAGTAATGTTGTTATCAATTTAGGTTGTCATTTCGTGGTTCTATTGTTCTTGTTGTTGTTTTTGTTTTCTTCATGTTTTTATCGTGTACTGCTATGTTATCATCGATTGTTATTTGAAGTTTTCGTTAACTTTCCATTTTCATTATAAGTAAATTCAACATAATTTATTAATAAGTACTATAGTAAAGAATAATTAAATTTTATACTATAATAATAAAAATAAATCAAGTATAGTAATATTATATTAATTTTATTAAATATAATAATTAATAATTAATAAAGATAAATAAGATTTAATAAATAATAAAATGGGTCATGGTTAATAAAATGGATCACGGTTAACAAGACAAATGTGGGTTGGGGTCACAACCCACATTTTTGCAACCCAAAAAATGTAGACGAACATGACCTCCACTAGAAAACCTTTACAAGAGAAAGCGAGGGCAAAGAACAAAATTGAAGAGGAGGAAAAACAAAAATAGCAAAACCAAGAAAATACCGGACACGAACACCAGGATCTACGAAACAAAAAAAACAACTGAACTCGACTACAAGTCAACAACTGCAGCCGAAAAAAAAAAAAAAAAAACAAATACGAACACCAGAATTTACGAAA
>JAHHQI010000315.1:0-16247 GCA_028274465.1 Plantago ovata | reverse complement strand
AACTACAAGTACTATAGTTGAAACTAACCTTTCCAATACCCTTACAAACTAGATGTCATCTATTGATTCATTCATCCACTTTCTATTGCTTTAGGTAGATGAAAGATACAATCCCATGTAAAGAATGAGTTGTATGTCTTCCCTTTATCTAGAACAACTACTAGATAACTAGATTAGTTAGATTGCTATTTAGAGTGTTCCACTATGATATCTCCTTCCTCAAACATAGGAGAGAACTAACTACAAGTACTATAGTTGAAACTAACCTTTCCAATACCCTTACAAACTAGATGTCATCTATTGATTCATTCATCCACTTTCTATTGCTTTAGGTAGATGAAAGATACAATCCCATGTAAAGAATGAGTTGTATGTCTTCCCTTTATCTAGAACAACTACTAGATAACTAGATTAGTTAGATTGCTATTTAGAGTGTTCCACTATGATATCTCCTTCCTCAAACATAGGAGAGAACTAACTACAAGTACTATAGTTGAAACTAACCTTTCCAATACCCTTACAAACTAGATGTCATCTATTGATTCATTCATCCACTTTCTATTGCTTTAGGTAGATGAAAGATACAATCCCATGTAAAGAATGAGTTGTATGTCTTCCCTTTATCTAGAACAACTACTAGATAACTAGATTAGTTAGATTGCTATTTAGAGTGTTCCACTATGATATCTCCTTCCTCAAACATAGGAGAGAACTAACTACAAGTACTATAGTTGAAACTAACCTTTCCAATACCCTTACAAACTAGATGTCATCTATTGATTCATTCATCCACTTTCTATTGCTTTAGGTAGATGAAAGATACAATCCCATGTAAAGAATGAGTTGTATGTCTTCCCTTTATCTAGAACAACTACTAGATAACTAGATTAGTTAGATTGCTATTTAGAGTGTTCCACTATGATATCTCCTTCCTCAAACATAGGAGAGAACTAACTACAAGTACTATAGTTGAAACTAACCTTTCCAATACCCTTACAAACTAGATGTCATCTATTGATTCATTCATCCACTTTCTATTGCTTTAGGTAGATGAAAGATACAATCCCATGTAAAGAATGAGTTGTATGTCTTCCCTTTATCTAGAACAACTACTAGATAACTAGATTAGTTAGATTGCTATTTAGAGTGTTCCACTATGATATCTCCTTCCTCAAACATAGGAGAGAACTAACTACAAGTACTATAGTTGAAACTAACCTTTCCAATACCCTTACAAACTAGATGTCATCTATTGATTCATTCATCCACTTTCTATTGCTTTAGGTAGATGAAAGATACAATCCCATGTAAAGAATGAGTTGTATGTCTTCCCTTTATCTAGAACAACTACTAGATAACTAGATTAGTTAGATTGCTATTTAGAGTGTTCCACTATGATATCTCCTTCCTCAAACATAGGAGAGAACTAACTACAAGTACTATAGTTGAAACTAACCTTTCCAATACCCTTACAAACTAGATGTCATCTATTGATTCATTCATCCACTTTCTATTGCTTTAGGTAGATGAAAGATACAATCCCATGTAAAGAATGAGTTGTATGTCTTCCCTTTATCTAGAACAACTACTAGATAACTAGATTAGTTAGATTGCTATTTAGAGTGTTCCACTATGATATCTCCTTCCTCAAACATAGGAGAGAACTAACTACAAGTACTATAGTTGAAACTAACCTTTCCAATACCCTTACAAACTAGATGTCATCTATTGATTCATTCATCCACTTTCTATTGCTTTAGGTAGATGAAAGATACAATCCCATGTAAAGAATGAGTTGTATGTCTTCCCTTTATCTAGAACAACTACTAGATAACTAGATTAGTTAGATTGCTATTTAGAGTGTTCCACTATGATATCTCCTTCCTCAAACATAGGAGAGAACTAACTACAAGTACTATAGTTGAAACTAACCTTTCCAATACCCTTACAAACTAGATGTCATCTATTGATTCATTCATCCACTTTCTATTGCTTTAGGTAGATGAAAGATACAATCCCATGTAAAGAATGAGTTGTATGTCTTCCCTTTATCTAGAACAACTACTAGATAACTAGATTAGTTAGATTGCTATTTAGAGTGTTCCACTATGATATCTCCTTCCTCAAACATAGGAGAGAACTAACTACAAGTACTATAGTTGAAACTAACCTTTCCAATACCCTTACAAACTAGATGTCATCTATTGATTCATTCATCCACTTTCTATTGCTTTAGGTAGATGAAAGATACAATCCCATGTAAAGAATGAGTTGTATGTCTTCCCTTTATCTAGAACAACTACTAGATAACTAGATTAGTTAGATTGCTATTTAGAGTGTTCCACTATGATATCTCCTTCCTCAAACATAGGAGAGAACTAACTACAAGTACTATAGTTGAAACTAACCTTTCCAATACCCTTACAAACTAGATGTCATCTATTGATTCATTCATCCACTTTCTATTGCTTTAGGTAGATGAAAGATACAATCCCATGTAAAGAATGAGTTGTATGTCTTCCCTTTATCTAGAACAACTACTAGATAACTAGATTAGTTAGATTGCTATTTAGAGTGTTCCACTATGATATCTCCTTCCTCAAACATAGGAGAGAACTAACTACAAGTACTATAGTTGAAACTAACCTTTCCAATACCCTTACAAACTAGATGTCATCTATTGATTCATTCATCCACTTTCTATTGCTTTAGGTAGATGAAAGATACAATCCCATGTAAAGAATGAGTTGTATGTCTTCCCTTTATCTAGAACAACTACTAGATAACTAGATTAGTTAGATTGCTATTTAGAGTGTTCCACTATGATATCTCCTTCCTCAAACATAGGAGAGAACTAACTACAAGTACTATAGTTGAAACTAACCTTTCCAATACCCTTACAAACTAGATGTCATCTATTGATTCATTCATCCACTTTCTATTGCTTTAGGTAGATGAAAGATACAATCCCATGTAAAGAATGAGTTGTATGTCTTCCCTTTATCTAGAACAACTACTAGATAACTAGATTAGTTAGATTGCTATTTAGAGTGTTCCACTATGATATCTCCTTCCTCAAACATAGGAGAGAACTAACTACAAGTACTATAGTTGAAACTAACCTTTCCAATACCCTTACAAACTAGATGTCATCTATTGATTCATTCATCCACTTTCTATTGCTTTAGGTAGATGAAAGATACAATCCCATGTAAAGAATGAGTTGTATGTCTTCCCTTTATCTAGAACAACTACTAGATAACTAGATTAGTTAGATTGCTATTTAGAGTGTTCCACTATGATATCTCCTTCCTCAAACATAGGAGAGAACTAACTACAAGTACTATAGTTGAAACTAACCTTTCCAATACCCTTACAAACTAGATGTCATCTATTGATTCATTCATCCACTTTCTATTGCTTTAGGTAGATGAAAGATACAATCCCATGTAAAGAATGAGTTGTATGTCTTCCCTTTATCTAGAACAACTACTAGATAACTAGATTAGTTAGATTGCTATTTAGAGTGTTCCACTATGATATCTCCTTCCTCAAACATAGGAGAGAACTAACTACAAGTACTATAGTTGAAACTAACCTTTCCAATACCCTTACAAACTAGATGTCATCTATTGATTCATTCATCCACTTTCTATTGCTTTAGGTAGATGAAAGATACAATCCCATGTAAAGAATGAGTTGTATGTCTTCCCTTTATCTAGAACAACTACTAGATAACTAGATTAGTTAGATTGCTATTTAGAGTGTTCCACTATGATATCTCCTTCCTCAAACATAGGAGAGAACTAACTACAAGTACTATAGTTGAAACTAACCTTTCCAATACCCTTACAAACTAGATGTCATCTATTGATTCATTCATCCACTTTCTATTGCTTTAGGTAGATGAAAGATACAATCCCATGTAAAGAATGAGTTGTATGTCTTCCCTTTATCTAGAACAACTACTAGATAACTAGATTAGTTAGATTGCTATTTAGAGTGTTCCACTATGATATCTCCTTCCTCAAACATAGGAGAGAACTAACTACAAGTACTATAGTTGAAACTAACCTTTCCAATACCCTTACAAACTAGATGTCATCTATTGATTCATTCATCCACTTTCTATTGCTTTAGGTAGATGAAAGATACAATCCCATGTAAAGAATGAGTTGTATGTCTTCCCTTTATCTAGAACAACTACTAGATAACTAGATTAGTTAGATTGCTATTTAGAGTGTTCCACTATGATATCTCCTTCCTCAAACATAGGAGAGAACTAACTACAAGTACTATAGTTGAAACTAACCTTTCCAATACCCTTACAAACTAGATGTCATCTATTGATTCATTCATCCACTTTCTATTGCTTTAGGTAGATGAAAGATACAATCCCATGTAAAGAATGAGTTGTATGTCTTCCCTTTATCTAGAACAACTACTAGATAACTAGATTAGTTAGATTGCTATTTAGAGTGTTCCACTATGATATCTCCTTCCTCAAACATAGGAGAGAACTAACTACAAGTACTATAGTTGAAACTAACCTTTCCAATACCCTTACAAACTAGATGTCATCTATTGATTCATTCATCCACTTTCTATTGCTTTAGGTAGATGAAAGATACAATCCCATGTAAAGAATGAGTTGTATGTCTTCCCTTTATCTAGAACAACTACTAGATAACTAGATTAGTTAGATTGCTATTTAGAGTGTTCCACTATGATATCTCCTTCCTCAAACATAGGAGAGAACTAACTACAAGTACTATAGTTGAAACTAACCTTTCCAATACCCTTACAAACTAGATGTCATCTATTGATTCATTCATCCACTTTCTATTGCTTTAGGTAGATGAAAGATACAATCCCATGTAAAGAATGAGTTGTATGTCTTCCCTTTATCTAGAACAACTACTAGATAACTAGATTAGTTAGATTGCTATTTAGAGTGTTCCACTATGATATCTCCTTCCTCAAACATAGGAGAGAACTAACTACAAGTACTATAGTTGAAACTAACCTTTCCAATACCCTTACAAACTAGATGTCATCTATTGATTCATTCATCCACTTTCTATTGCTTTAGGTAGATGAAAGATACAATCCCATGTAAAGAATGAGTTGTATGTCTTCCCTTTATCTAGAACAACTACTAGATAACTAGATTAGTTAGATTGCTATTTAGAGTGTTCCACTATGATATCTCCTTCCTCAAACATAGGAGAGAACTAACTACAAGTACTATAGTTGAAACTAACCTTTCCAATACCCTTACAAACTAGATGTCATCTATTGATTCATTCATCCACTTTCTATTGCTTTAGGTAGATGAAAGATACAATCCCATGTAAAGAATGAGTTGTATGTCTTCCCTTTATCTAGAACAACTACTAGATAACTAGATTAGTTAGATTGCTATTTAGAGTGTTCCACTATGATATCTCCTTCCTCAAACATAGGAGAGAACTAACTACAAGTACTATAGTTGAAACTAACCTTTCCAATACCCTTACAAACTAGATGTCATCTATTGATTCATTCATCCACTTTCTATTGCTTTAGGTAGATGAAAGATACAATCCCATGTAAAGAATGAGTTGTATGTCTTCCCTTTATCTAGAACAACTACTAGATAACTAGATTAGTTAGATTGCTATTTAGAGTGTTCCACTATGATATCTCCTTCCTCAAACATAGGAGAGAACTAACTACAAGTACTATAGTTGAAACTAACCTTTCCAATACCCTTACAAACTAGATGTCATCTATTGATTCATTCATCCACTTTCTATTGCTTTAGGTAGATGAAAGATACAATCCCATGTAAAGAATGAGTTGTATGTCTTCCCTTTATCTAGAACAACTACTAGATAACTAGATTAGTTAGATTGCTATTTAGAGTGTTCCACTATGATATCTCCTTCCTCAAACATAGGAGAGAACTAACTACAAGTACTATAGTTGAAACTAACCTTTCCAATACCCTTACAAACTAGATGTCATCTATTGATTCATTCATCCACTTTCTATTGCTTTAGGTAGATGAAAGATACAATCCCATGTAAAGAATGAGTTGTATGTCTTCCCTTTATCTAGAACAACTACTAGATAACTAGATTAGTTAGATTGCTATTTAGAGTGTTCCACTATGATATCTCCTTCCTCAAACATAGGAGAGAACTAACTACAAGTACTATAGTTGAAACTAACCTTTCCAATACCCTTACAAACTAGATGTCATCTATTGATTCATTCATCCACTTTCTATTGGCTTTAGCTAGATGAAAGATACAATCCCATGTAAAGAATGAGTATGTATGTCTTCCCTTTATCTAGAACAACTACTAGATAAAAGATTAGTTAGATTGCTATTTAGTGTTCCACTATGATATCTCCTTCCTCAAACATAGGAGAGAACTAACTACAAGTACTATAGTTGAAACTAACCTTTCCAATACCCTTACAAACTAGATGTCATCTATTGATTCATTCATCCACTTTCTATTGCTTTAGGTAGATGAAAGATACAATCCCTATGTAAATAATGAGTTGTATGTCTTCCCTTTATCTAGAACAACTACTAGATAACTAGATTAGTTAGATGCTATTTAGAGTGTTCCACTATGATATCTCCTTCCTCAAACATAGAAGAGAACTAACTACAAGTACTATAGTTGAAACTAACCTTTCCAATACCTTACAAACTAGATGTCATCTATTGATTCATTCATCCAGTTTCTATTGCTTTAGGTAGATGAAAGATACAATCCATGTAAAGAATGAGTTGTATGTCTTCCCTTTATCTAGAACAACTACTAGATAACTAGATTAGTTAGATTGCTATTAGAGTGTTCCACTATGATATATCCTTCCTCAAACATAGGAGAGAACTACCTACAAGTACTATAGTTGAAACTAACCTTTCCAATACCCTTACAAACTAGATGTCATCTATTGATTCATTCATCCACTTTCTATTGCTTTAGGTAGATGAAAGATATAATCCCATGTAAAGAATGAGTTGTATGTCTTCCCTTTATCTAGAACAACTACTAGATAACTAAATTAGTAGATTGATATTTAGAGTAGTTCCACTATGATATCTCCTTCATCAAACATAGGAGAGAACTAACTACAAGTACTATAGTTGAAACTAACCTTTCCAATACCCTTACAAACTAGATGTCATCTATTGATTCATTCATCCACTTTCTATTGCTTTAGGTAGATGAAAGATAAATCCATGTAAAGAATGAGTTGTATGTCTTCCCTTATCTAGAACAACTACTAGATAACTAGATTAGTTAGATTGATATTTAGAGTGTTCCACTATGATATCTCCTTCCTCAAACATAGGAGAGAACTAACTACAAGTACTATAGTTGAAACTAACCTTTCCAATACCCTTACAAACTAGATGTCATCTATTGATTCATTCATCCACGTTTCTATTGCTTTAGGTAGATGAATGATACAATCCCATTGTAAAGAATGAGTTGTATGTCTTCCCTCTATCTAGAACAACTACTAGATAACTAGATTAGTTAGATTGCTATTTAGAGTATTCCACTATGATATCTCCTTCATCAAACATTAGAGACAACTAACTACAAGTACTATAGTTGAAACTAACCTTTCCAATACCCTTACAAACTAGATGTCATCTATTGATTCATTCATCCACTTTCTATGCTTTAGGTAGATGAAAGATACAATCCTCATGTAAAGAAGTTGTATGTTTCCTTATCTTTTTGAATGAATAAAGCATATATTGAAAAAAGTGAAAAGTTACAAAACGTTTATGTAGTAGCAATAACAAAAAGCCACACACGGCTTAAGTGAAAAGATGACAAAGCAAAACTAAAACCAGGGAAAGTGATCCCTGGTTGCAGCCGCGGGCCTCGTTAAACCCACCTATAGTAAAACCCTGTGGGAAAACCTACAGGTGGGAAAAAGAGTGCCTGAGCGTTTAAAGCTGCGTGATCCTATAGTAAGGCTGCCCGGACATATCTCTGGCAACCTGAGGAGCAATAACATCGAGCTGGTGGAGCCATACACCATGCGAGTGATAGTTAGAAAGAGTGTCCGCCACCCCATTCCCTTCACGGTAGATGTGTGAGACTTTGAACTCCAAAGTAAGAAGGAGATCCAGAACTCGTAGCCATCGATTCCTAAACTTCCAAGGAACAGTTGTGGAACGAGACTGAAAAAGGCCCTCCACGTAGGTAGAATCCGTCTCAAGCCAAAGACGATACCAACCCTGTTGGCAAGCCAACTCCACCCCAGTCATGGCTGCCACAAACTCAGCCTCATAGGCAAAGGCGCAACCTATATGTGTGACAAAACAGCAAAGGACATGCCCAAAATGATTACGAAAAACTCCCGCGGCTTTAGCATCACCCGGGGACCCCATAGCACTGCCGTCTGTATTGCATTTAATCCAACCCCACATCGGGGAATGCCATTGAACCTCCACTATAGTGGTGCTGCCCCTAGCACGCCCACGTATACCCAATGAATGAAGAGTAAAAAGGTCCTCCTGAGTATTGAACATAGAACCTTTCAAAGAATGATGTTGCTCCCGTATCAAGGACTTCAGAGAGAGAATAATGGAGTGTCGTGAGAAAGGAACATTATCAAAAATCCTCCTGTTCCGGGTAGACCATATTAGCCAAATCAAGGTGACAAAAGCAAGACGCCAAATGGAGCCAACCTGGGAGCTAAATGTCCGAGACATGGCAAAAAGCACCAGTTCATTCAAGCTATAGATAGAGGGCATCTGGAGATGAAAGATATCCAAATACGGTGCCAAATATCCTGAATGAAGCAACAATGCACAAAGATATGATCAATATCCTCACCTGAAGACCGACAGAACACGCAAAAAGACGGTCCCATGAAGCCATTGTGACGTAAGTGATCCAGTGTAGGCAATTTACCATGAATAGCCCGCCAAAGTGTGACAGAGCGACGAGGTGGTATGTAAGGTGCCCAAATCCAATCGCCCCAAGTGACCACAGGAAACTCCGGACGAAAGTGCTGATAGAAAATAGAACTAGAAGCAGATCCATTTGATGAAGGTATCCATATTCGGGTATCAGAGTGAGGAGGAGCTAAGGTGTAATTAGCAATGTCTCTAGCCACATCCGGGAAAGCCATACAGAACTCCGGTAGAATATCCCAAACCCCATTGGTGGTGTAATCAGAAATAGAAAACTGAAAGTGATGTCGTAAGTGAGCCGGGATCCCCACCCTATCCGCAATACAGTAACCCAACCAATTATCAAGCCAAAAAAGCACATGTGAGTCTGCTCCAACTAGCCATTTGGAATTCTGCATAAGTGCCGGATGACAATCTTTAAAGCCAAACCAGATTGTAGATTTGACATAACGACGATGTCTCCCTTGACAGAGAAACCGAGAAAGAAAGATGTCCAAATAAGGCTCCCTGCGATTAATAATGTCCCAGCAAAGTCTAGAAAGGAAAGCCTTGTTAGCAGCTACCAAAGAGCGAAGACCTAGACCACCTTCAGACTTAGGGACACAACACCTCGTCCAAGAGACACAAACCGAGCCCCTTTTAAGAATATCACCAGTGAAGACAAAATTCCGGATTCGACTCTCAAGCTTCTTAAGCAACGTGATTGGCCATCTATATATCATCATCGAATGAACAAACGCACCTTGGATCACCGATTGCACTAGACATATTCGCCCAGCCATGGAGAGAGATGATCCTTTCCAACGCGCAAAACGAGCCAGAATGCTATCAGCAATAGACTGTAAAAACCTGGAGCGGGGAGCACCAATGAAGAGAGGGACCCCGAGATAAACAAAAGGCAGGCTCCCGGGTGAAATGCCTAGTATACGACTCATCCTTCTAGTCCTTGCAACCGGAATGGAGGGGCTGAAATAAACTCTAGACTTGTTTGGGTTAAAATGTTGACCGGACCAAGCCTTGTAACGATTTAGTATGCTCAGAATAGTGCGACAGTTGCTAGCTGAAGCCCTGCAAAAGATTATAACGTCATCGGCATAAAGTAAATGAGAAGGAAAGGTAATATTACGACCAATGAATAAAGGAGATAACGTCCCTGTACTTGTTGCCTGTGAAAGCAAGCAACTCAAGGCCTCCTCAGCTACACAAAAGAGAAGGGGGATAGAGGATCCCCTTGACGAACCCCTTGCGAACATTGGAAATAACCTTCTGGAGCCCCGTTGACTAGGACCGAGAGACGAGCTGAATGCAGAATGAATCGCACCCAATTCACAAAGATAGGAGAGAAACCCATACAGCGTAAAGCTTCCAACAAGAAATCCCAGTTAACTGTGTCAAAGGCTTTCCTGATGTCCACTTTGATAGCAATATTACCATCCCGATGGCGCAAATTCAAGCTATTCACACCTTCTGAAGCCAGAGCAATGCAATCATGTATACGACGACCCGGCACAAAACCAAATTGGTGAAAAGAGAGCAAGTCCGAGAGAATCAAGCCCAGCCGATCAGAGAGGATTTTTGAGACCACCTTATATAAAAAATTGCCAAGAACTATAGGACGAAAATCCTCAATACGAATGGCATCCTTAAGCTTGGGAATTAGCGTGACAAAACTGGCATTTAAACCCACGGGGAAATGACCATGGATGAAGAAAGTGCGAATTGCGCTAGAAACATCATTGCCCACAATATGCCACATCGAATGATAGAACTTTCCCCCAAAACCGTCCGGACCGGGAGCACTGTCCGGGCACATGCCAAAAACCGTATGCCGGACTTCATCGAAAGTTGGCACACGGACTAGTTCATCGTTTTGCAAAGTTGACACCAACTTTGGAAAGAGATCAGCAAGGCCCTCAAAGGATGGTGCTGGATCAGAATTCCTGGAGAATAAATCCTCATAATAATGTAATATATGACTTCGAATCTCCTGATGGTCAGAAGTGAGAATATCATCAATCAATAAAGAAGTTAAACTACCTTGACCTTTGGAAATTTTCAATTTGCGATGAAAGAAGGCTGTGTTCCTATCTCCATCACGAAGCCAATCCGCTCGCACCTTTTGCCTTAAGAAAGCAGCTTCTTGGTCAAGTATTGTATTGTATTCTGATAAGGCCTCCCATTCCAAAGCGTACTCGTCATCATCAGGATTGTGAGCAGCAATCTGTGCTTGTATATCCTCAACTCGTTGACGAGCTTGAGTAAGCTTCACTTTAATATGCCCAAAAACCGTGAGATTCCAAGTTCTGAGGCAACTTTTAAGCCGTTTTAACTTGCTCTGAACCACGCCAAAGGAGCTAGAAGCAGTGATAGGAGCATTCCATGAATTCCGAACCAAATCCTCAAAAGAACTATGAGTGAGCCACATGTTTTGAAAGCGAAAAGGTCTAGGAATAGCAAGCTGATCCTTAACACATCGAATCAACAAGGGACTATGATCAGAACAGTTCCTGATCCCCACATGTGAAATAACCGAGTCCCATAAGTCTAGAAAGGAGTTAGTGACGAGAGTACGATCAATACGTGTCTCCAGATAACCATTCGTGAAACGTTTATTCGACCAAGTAAAGAAAGCACCAGAACTAGCAGGTTCTACATACTCACTAGCATGCAAGAAAGCAGTAAATTCAAGTACCTCGATCTGAACTGGTGGAGTGCCATTAGATCGCTCATGAGCTCCCAAAACAGAATTAAAATCACCAACAATCATAGAAGGAGCAATCGGCAGTGCCAAAATATCCTCCCAAAGCATTCGACGCACCAAATAATCATTACTCGCATGCACAAAGGATAACATAAAAGATTGATGCAAAAGAGATACCTGGAGAACAATCAACTGTGGAGATGTGAAGAGAACTGTAGACGGGGGAAGAGAGACGTTTTCCAGCACCCAAATATTAGGAAGGAAACCAATGGCATCATGAAATCCCACTAAACGCAAACCTAGATCTGCCCAGTAAGAAGATGTTATTGAATCAAAGCTAACTTTGGGTTCCGCAATAGCAACCCAGAGTGGACGAGAGGAGAGAATGTGATGGCGAAACATGTTCTGAGAACTCTGATTGCCAATCCCGCGAATGTTCCAGAAAAGAACATTCATTGAGAACCATGTGAGGGATTAACGGCCGAGTGAGACCGTGGTGAATCAGCATGAGCACGTTCTTCATCTTGCTCCACAAGATCAGCCCAAGTACCGCGGGCAGCAACTTGCATGGCTTGCAAGGGAGGAGATAAAGCCGGAGAAGAACTGGAGGGAACCTCATGCGGACGAGAGCGTGCCCGAAGTAACTCAACAGAATCAGTGATACGTGTATCCATAATCGCGTTATCCTCTGTTGAAGAATCTGTATTTGCAGAAATAGACCGTTGCAACGGTTGAGATGGTGAACCAATTGGGGCGGAAGCATCAATAGGAATATGCTGACTCTGAGTAGTAGGATCTGGCAGAGATATCACTGAATCACTACTAGTACGCTCATCCTCCCCCTCATTAGAACCCAACAACGCAAAACGATTCGTCTCAACCAACGAGTTACCAGCCGGTGTAGCGGGACGACGAGGAAGAGTCACGTTACGGCGAGGGACAAACCGCCTAAAACCAAGAGCATCAGTCCGATTAATGGTCGCAACCGTAGAAGAAGGGCGCATGAAAGGGACTGAAGTTGGAATGCGCTCAGGGGTGTGATATTAATAACCGGCTGGTTAGCAACCGGAATTGTAGGAGCTGGATTGGCAATATCTCGTGGACGAGGAGATAATGGTCTGGAACTGGGAGCCTCATTATCCTTATTTCTACGACAATTACCTGTTGCATGACCAATAGCAACGCAAGACTGACAAAACGCCGGCAAATCCTCATAAAATGCTTCAATCCAAATATCACCGGCGGGAGTTTCAAGTTGGACTTTAGATTCCAAAGACTGCGCAAGATCCACCTCAATTAAAACCTTAACATAATTACCAAAGCAACGATCTAGCGAAGACGTATCCATCCTAATAGGATTGCCAAGAGCAGCCGCAAGTGCCATAATGATAGAGCTGTGGTGGAGCTCATAATGCAATCCATACAAACGAACCCAAACACGCACGCGTGTGGATGCTGCTTTTCCGGGAACAAAATTAGGAACCCAAGGCTGCAAGTATAGGTTACCGGTTGATAACTTCCAAAGAGTCGAACACATAATTGAGTCTCTCGTGTGCTTGGAGTAAAATTGAAACACAAAGTATCCCAAGCCAATCGATAGCATGGACCAGGCGTCCGTGTTCCATAACTTCTTCAAAGCCTCCCGTAAATCATGAAACTTCCATGGCAAAGAGCCCTTGGGCAGAATCAGACGACCGATAAAAGAAGAAGAAGAGCAGTTAGAAACCTGTTCAGAATAGAAATCATCATTAATTTTAACGGACAAAGTCATACCTTTGCGAACCGGCTCAAAAGTCGGGCCTGGGAGAGCCCACAATGGCCGGTTCGGAAGAGATTGAGGAGCCGGGGTAGCATTCTGCCTTGGGGCAGTGTTAATCCATGGAGAAGAAACCACAACAGTGGTGGAAGGTGATGCCACCGGAACAGAGATGGCTGGAGTATCATTGAACGCAGAAAGCTCGGGAAAAAGAATTTCCGCATCCATGGTGAAAAAGAATAAAACTTACGTACAATCGGAAACTCGCTGAGGGCGCGTCCCAAGGTCGATTTGAACAAAGTTTATATGCCTGGAAAGCCCTTGAGACAAGGAACGCAATGAGCCGGCGCGTGTCGAACACGGAGCCCCCAACGGAGACTGGTGGCCGGGAAACAGAGACTGTAACAAGACCTTGAAATCGGAAGAATAAAAACGTAACGAGATCGGAAACCACCTACAGAGCGCGTCCGACGTCCAAAAAGCACGATCTTGGTATGCCTAGAAAGAACATGAGACAAGGAAGAAGATTATCCGGCGCGTGTGTCCACCAAAGCCACCACCGGAGACGGGCGGCCGGAAACGGGAGACTGAAAATTAGGGCATCTCCTAAAATTTAGGAGCAAAGCGAATTTTTTTATGTGTTTAGTACTTGTCTAAAGAATGAGTTGTATGTCTTCCCTTTATCTAGAACAACTACTAGATAACTAGATTAGTTAGATTGCTATTTAGAGTGTTCCACTATTATATCTCCTTATTCAAATATAGGAGAGAACTAACTACAAGTACTATAGTTGAAACTAACCTTTCCAATACCCTTACAAACTAGATGTCATCCATTGATTCATTCATCCACTTTCTATTGATTTAGGTAGATGAATGATACAATCCCATTGTAAAGAATGAGTTGTATGTCTTCCCTCTATCTAGAACAACTACTAGATAACTAGATTAGTTAGATTGCTATTTAGATTATTCCACTATTATATCTCCTTCATCAAACATTGGAGACAACTAGCTACAAGTACTATAGTTGAAACTAACCTTTCCAATACTCTTACAAACTAGATGTCATCTATTGATTCATTCATCCACTTTCTATTGCTTTAGGTAGATGAAAGATATAATCCCATGTAAAGAATGAGTTGTATGTCTTCCCTTTATCTAGAACAACTACTAGATAACTAAATTTGTTAGATTGATATTTAGAGTGTTCCACTATGATATCTCCTTATTCATACATAGGAGAGAACTAACTACAAGTACTATAGTTGAAACTAACCTTTCCAATACCCTTACAAACTGGATGTCATCTATTGATTCATTCATCCACTTTCTATTGCTTTAGGTAGATGAATGATACAATCCCATTGTAAAGAATGAGTTGTATGTCTTCCCTCTATCTAGAACAACTACTAGATAACTAGATTTGTTAGATTGATATTTAGAGTGTTCCACTATGATATCTCCTTATTCAAACATAGGAGAGAACTAACTACAAGTGCTATAGTTGAAACTTACCTTTCCAATACCCTTACAAACTAGATGTCATCTATTGATTCATTCATCCAGTTTCTATTGCTTTAGGTAGATGAAAGATACAATCCCATGTAAAGAATGAGTTGTATGTCTTCCCTTTATCTAGAACAACTACTAGATAACTAGATTAGTTAAATTGCTATTTAGAGTGTTCCACTATGATATATCCTTCCTCAAAAATAGGAGAGAACTAACTACAAGTACTATAGTTGAAACTAACCTTTCCAATACCCTTACAAACTAGATGTCATCTATTGATTCATTCATCCACTTTCTATTGATTTAGGTAGATGAATGATACAATCCCATTGTAAAGAATGAGTTATATGTCTTCCCTCTATCTAGAACAACTACTAGATAACTAGATTAGTTAGATTGCTATTTACAGTATTCCACTATTATATCTCCTTCATCAAACATTGGAGACAACTAACTACAAGTACTATAGTTGAAACTAACCTTTCCAATACCCTTACAAACTAGATGTCATCTATTGATTCATTCATCCACTTTCTATTGTTTTAGGTAGATGAAAGATATATTCCCATGTAAAGAATGAGTTGTTTGTCTTCCCTCTATCTAGAACAACTACTAGATAACTAGATTTGTTAGATTGATATTTAGAGTGTTCCACTATGATATCTCCTTATTCAAACATAGGAGAGAACTAACTACAAGTACTATAGTTGAAACTAACCTTTCCAATACCCTTACAAACTGGATGTCATCTATTGATTCATTCATCCACTTTCTATTGCTTTAGGTAGATGAATGATACAATCCCATTGTAAAGAATGAGTTGTATGTTCTCCCTCTATCTAGAACAACTACTAGAATACTAGATTTGTAGATTGATATTTAGAGGGTTCCACTAGGATATCTCCTATTCAAACATAGAGAGAACTAACTACAAAAGTGCTATAGTTGAAACTAACCTTTCCAATACCCTACAAACTAGATGTCATCTATTGATTCATTCATCGTTTCTATTGCTTTAGGTCGATGACCAGATACATCCCATGTAAGAATGCGTTGTATGTCTTTCCCTTGTCTAGAACAACACTAGAGAACATCTTAGGTTAATATTGCTATTTAGAGTGTGTCCACTTGATATCTCCTTCCTCAACAAGGAGAGAACTACTACAAGTACTATAGTTGAAACTAACCTTTCCAATAACGCTTATAAACTCGTGTCATCTATTGATTCTTCATCCGTTTCGATTGCTTAGGTAGAAATGAAAGAGACAATCTCATAGAAAGAATGAGTTGTATGTCTTCTTCTCCCTTTATCTAGATCACTACTAGAT
>JAHHQI010000031.1:0-16201 GCA_028274465.1 Plantago ovata | reverse complement strand
GAAGTCTTCGTAATAGTCCGGTGAATCTACTCCTTCGTCGAAGTCGAAGATATCTGCAATACTTTGATTATCTGCAAGACAATAAAAGTTAGTTTCAAGCTCTTTGAACCTCAACCTTGGTATCCACGGATGAACAGCTTATCGGAAAGAATACTAGGATATTCTTTATGTGGCCAAGAAGATGGGGCGGCGATTTTCCTCCGGTTGGAACCAAAACTTCATTCAAGAACAAGGCAGTACCGTCAACTACCAAACCTTTACAACTCTTACACATGGACTTGTTTGAATCTTCTTCAACACGCTATGCTGGAAAGAACTATGGTCTGGTGGTGGTAGATGATTATTCAAGATTAACTTTGGTAATTTTCATCAAACACAGGTCTGAAACAAGGACTGAAATACCTAACTTGCTGAATAAGCTTGAAGTCATGAAAAATTACAAGGTAAAAATCATTAGAACAGACCATGGTACTGAGTTTGTAAACCAGTACATAACTGAGTATTGCACTTCCAAAGGCATACAACATCAGTTATCCTCAGTAAGGACACCTCAACAAAATGGTGTTTCTGAAAGGAAGAATTGTACCCTTAAGGAAGCAGCTAGAACAATGCTTGCTGACACTGAAATAAATGAAGCTTATTGGGTTGAAGCGATTAATACCGCCTCCTATACTCAAAATAGATGCTTGATAACTAAGGAAAACAACAAAATTCCCTATGAGTTATTTGTTGGAAGACCTCCTAACATCACTCATCTAAGAGTATTTGGTTGCAAATGCTTTTTTCTTAACAATGGTAGAGAATACTTAAGTACATTTCAACCAAAGGCAGATGAAGCGATATTTCTTGGATACTCCTTACATAACAAAATAGTTTACAACAAAAAGGCACAAAAGATTAAAGAATCGGTGCATGTTGTATTCTATGAAAAGACTGATGAACGAGATTGTGAGACTCGAACAATCAAATAAATTTGTTTGAAAGCCAAAGGGCAACTCACAACTACACAAAACACGTAGTGCAGAGGTAAGATGACCTCGAGTGTCGATCTCTAGGGATTAAACTAGCTTTAACTAAATAACTATATATAATTTCAGAAAACAAATTTATCTCTAACTTAACTTAACAATATATGGAGAGAGCTCGTGATAGTATGCTCGTTCTTAGCATTGATGAATGTGTATTTTTTACTTTCATTCGAGTCTTTTTCACCTATTTTAGCTATCCTCTATGATAATTTAGCTATATTTTAGTACATTTTATTAGAATAGTGTCACGTTTTCCTTTAGATTTTATTTTACAGGTTTTGGTTGAAATTCGGAGATTTCGGGGCAATTATATTAAAGCCTACAAGGAATTGGTGTTCCAGAAGCATATTTAGAGTATCTGAAGGTTTCCGGATAGGATTTGGAGTCTAGGGGCCGAATCTGGAGGTTAGAAGGCTACAAGAAGTCATAAACCGAGTCTGAAAAGGTGAAGAAATCCAAATCCGCGTCGAAAAATGCGGAAATTCCGCGAAATATTGGGGGCGAACCGCCGCATCACCGGGCGAACCGCCCCAGAAGAAATTCGGGGCCTATATATAGAGCTCAAGTTTTTCTTCGAAAATCATATCTTTCCAAGCCTACTTTCTCACCTCTCTCTATAGTTTTAGGTAGGAACTTCCCGGGGCCTGTCCTGGGAGTTCCATAGCTTAGGGGATACTTTTTCATAGCAGATTGGAGCGCGTAGGATCGCAATCATCCGGAGATTGACAACCTTCGGTAACTTTGTATCTTACAGTTTTTATCTACTTATTTTATATTCTTTCAATATGTTTTCTTCTATGATTGCTATTGATTGCATGCCTATTATGAGTAGCTAAATTTATCGTTGGTGATACCATAGATATTTGTTGAGGCTATTCTGACTTGTTTTTCGTCCACTAATCTAGCTCCTGAAATATAGAACATGATGGATTCTTTAATACAATAGTCTTCGAAGCTGAATCTAAGCGCCGCGTCTTCTTATACTCTCACGGTGATCTAATCTCTTTAAAGATTTGAGAACCCTAGCCTATGTTAGCTTGAGCTGTCCTCCTCCCTTTTTCGTCACAAAATGCAGAAAAAGTAGGACCAAACCCAGAGTGAGTAGCCTAAATAAAGAAGAATTGGTAAATGAGAAAAACAAATTTCCAATTTCTATAGGAATCAATGGGATTATGGAAAATTGCTGAAGGGGACTGTGCACAGAATTGGAAATCCCTTCAACAATCGAATCAGAATCTAAGGGAAAGCTATCCTCCGACTTAAAGCTCTCAGTCGACTGATTAATATTAATATCAGTCGACTGATTAAGGCTATCAGTCACCTCAGCATTTAACTCGATTAATTCGAATTGTTGCTGCCCCAAAGGAGATTGTTCCAATTGCTGCTGCACTAAAAGAGATTGTTCTTGTTCTTCAAGGGCAGATGAAGATTCCCTTCTTTGTAAAATGCCAATATTTGTACTACTTGCAGCATTAGCATTGATGGTGTTGCAACACAAAATGTTAGTTCGACTGTGGTTAGTATAGGTGAATTTTACATTCGTAGTCTTATCGCGCTTAAAGCAACAACACGAACACGCTTTTTTCAAAGTATCCAAGACGATGATACAAATATTCATTGCGAATTTAGTTTTCAGATTATATCTGCTCTCCCCAAAAATAGAGAAAGGCTTAAGTATTCGGATTCGAAAGGGAAAGTTTGACCTTGGTCCAACCAAGAAAGGCCTGGGATGGGATAAAGAAAAGAATGCACTTCCAATGTGTCATTCTTCTATTACGTGATTTCGAAAGGCTCTTTTTCCTGCCTTCGGTCCAGAAAAAGCCCAAGAATCTCGTAATATATGTTTTTGTGGCAAATAAGCTTTTTTTAAGAAAAAAACCCGGGTTTTGGTAACTTTTTGGAAGAAAAAAAGAAGGTTAGCTATATGCTTAACACACGAGGGTTTTTAGTTTTCTCTATTCCCTTTCTTTTTCGGGGATAGGTGTCGAAGCAGAAGATAGAAAAAAGGAAATCAAAGAAGAAGATGAAAACAAGAGCTGGGTCGAAGCTAAGACAAAGCTTTCCTTCTTCTGAAGAACGACTCAACGGAAAGCTAAAAGCCCTCTTTTTTCTCCGTTCCTTGGAACCCAAACGGCCTTCCTTTTAAGAGGTAATGGTGTAATTACAACTTCAGTGTACGCTTGAATGCCTCTGCCACTTCTTATTTGAGTTGTGGATGGGTTGTAGTGGATTGCTGTCCGAACATCATCTGGTAAGCACGATACTCAGTAGATTTGGGGATGATGCTAAAATCTGGACTTGCATTTTGGGTCGGAAACATTACTTATGAAATTTCAGATCGGTTCGGAACGATTGTAGAAAGCCTTTTTTGCTCATTGGAGCTATGCCTGGGTAGTGGCTAACCCAGACTTCATTGAGCCTACACTATCCTATCCTAGATTCAATGGCACTGCGAGTTGGATTCAGAGCGGATGGGGTTGAGGTAGGTTCCTAAATACCTGCCAAACATCCACGAAAACGAATGGAACCTACTGAACTAAGTAGGTAGTATAGTCCACCACTAACTTGAGATACTTTATAACAATTACATACAGAATGAATATCCTAAAGTTCGATTATATTGGTTCTTATATTGATATTGATAAAAAGGACTTTCATATTTCATAATAGAACTCAACAAAAAATCTACGTGCTTTGCTAGAACAACGCAAGTTTGAAGTAAGACAAGAATGGGGGAATCATGAGTCGACTAGTCTAAGCACTGCATATATCGAGCTACTATGTGGCTTAGAGTAGGCCAGGAATGGAGATGGGGTGAGTCAGTTATAAAATCCGCCCTGCTTCGAACGAAGAACTTCTAACGCGCATTGTTGCGTGAGCCCTTCAGGTCTTTGTTTTTTCTATATCTTGAATATTTGCATTTATCCCATTCTTCTTTCATAAATGTCGTCGATACCATCAGATCACTTTATATATTATATTAGTCTTGCTTGTAATATGTGATATGCTGGAAGCCTTCTCCAGCTCCAGTAAGAATATATTCTACGATGATAACCCCAGGGAATAGTCCGGTGTTGAATCCTTCCTGAAATAGAATCTATCCGTTATGCAGTACCGCTATGAAATATTCTCTTTTTCTTCTTGCTGCTGCCTCTTCTATATATCCAATTTGTAAATGTGCTGGAGATGGTGGAAAATTCCAATCTGAAATTGAAATATCGTATATAAAGAAAGCTTTTTTTATCTTCTTTGTTTCCGCCTCTCTGCTCTGGACACTCCATTCTTTTAGTAAAGACTACGGATTCATAAGTGAGTCATATTCATGTTTTCCCATCCCGAGTCCAGGCATGCGAAAGTTTTGCTTCTCCTTTCGTGTCTTCGAACTTTCCTAAAAAGTGCTTGATCGAGGATTTTTTCAATTCTATTCTATAGAGAGGATAGAGAAGAAGAAAAAAGACTAAAGTGCCATCCCCAAGCAGGATTAGCAGGGAGACTCGTAGTCGGTCGAAGAAAGACCTCTCCTTGACTAGACATTCACAAGAACTAGAGGACAGATAGATCCATTCCGACTTGCAAATAGAAAGCAGGACATTGAGATTTAAAGATGTCCTCATTTTCATCACCATGTAGTCAGAGCCTTTAAGACATCCGCTTTTCAACCCCAACTCGAGAGCTCAACTCATAGCATAGGCTGTTAACTCACTTTCACTAATAGATTTTGACTGTGTGTGTAACTAATAAACTCCTAATAGACTGTGCTGTATAAACTCTTTCGCTCTTTAGCTGCCTAAGAGAAGAGGCCGATAAATTGCTCAAGACCGATGAATGGTTCTCGAACAAAGGCTCTGGCAAGACCTCACCTTAATTAAGAAAGACCAGGCGAGATTTAGCTGTTGGAAGAATAGGACCAGCTATTGAATGTTGAAATCGCCCGCAAGCAGCCAAGGCTTATCAATTTTATCTGCCTCCTTCAACAAAGCTTCCCATAATTTCTCTTCAACAGGGCTGGCATAAATCGCTGTGAAAAGCCCCGGGAAGGAAAGACAGACACGCACACCTCCTTTAATTGCCATTACCTGCCTTGCTAGCTATCAGTTCAATCATTCCCATCCCTTTCTGCTAGCCCGCGTGGAAAGCGAAGCCCTCCTTGAAGACCAGAGGGGAGAGATTGTTGACATATTGATCTCAGGCTAGAAGGCTATGAGTACCTTACAATAAATATACAAGACTTAGAAGAACTCCCACTTGACAAAGACACCTGTTCTTAGGGCTTTCCCACAGCCAGTTGAAGTCACTTCATATTGAAGACTCATTTCATGTGGGTCACACTGGGGACTCGAAAGAAAAAGAAGCAAACGACTGCTCGAAAGCGTTGGTGGTCTACCGTGTACGCTCCTGTTCCCGTTGTTTGAGCATCTCTCATGGAGTTAGGTCTCCCAATTCTTTCTTAGGAAGATTCCCTGGTGGGGCTACTCACACTAAAAGTATATATAGGGGATAGTCTCTTCTTTGTTCCTCTAATATACTCGTTGTTTGCGGTAGTGACATCGAAAAAGTCTCTTTTCAGGACCCATTTTCTGGCTTTCAAGATCATCTATTTGTGCTTTTTTCTTCTGTCCTGTTTCTTACAGGCTGTTATGGATGGGTAGATCTTTTGTATATTTAGAAGAACTCATCTCTATTTTCTACGGAATTTTTTGAGAATTCCTTATCCCCCACTCCATAGGAATCTCATAAGAGAAGAAAGATGGAGACAGAGGAGGAGATAGACAGATAAGACAGGAGACATAATGGGACCTCTTTCCAGCTGTTTTAAAGCTGGAGATCTAGATTGGTATTGTAGGGACATTCCCTATTCCAACATAAATGGTCCTCAACGGAAAGCCATAGAAAAAATAAGACGAAGAAACGAATGCCCCTAAAAGAGTTACAGAAGAGCAGAAAAAGACCCATCATAGCTCAGCACTGTCTTGACAGAGATTTTCAAACTAGCAGTATGGGTAAATCCATGGGGATTGGAGGCTATCCAATTATGGCAAATAGTGAGATTCTAGAAAGAGACTCCAAAAAAAATTTCTATAGAGATAGTTGTAGATACTTAGTCTATATCAATAAAGAAATTCTTTTCATATCCTCTTACTTTCGTTCAAGTGCTTGCGGTGCGGGTCCTTCATTTCTTTAGTTCAGTCGAGCAGCTAGAAAAAGGCGGATTCTACTAATTGTGTATATAATTTTCTACTCTTTCTTAGTTCGGTCGAGCCTCTCTCCCATCCTCCTGCTATTGCTCGAACTAGTTCAATCCATTGTAATTGTGGAGTATGCCCGATCAAAATGCTTCTTCTTAAAGATCGCCACAACTAAGTGGCAAACAGGTATCTGTCGTCCAAGGCTAGTCTCTCTTGTTGTCCCGCCCCGCCTGCTTCGATGGCTTTTAGGCGCCAATTCCTTCTCCTTGGAAATAGTAATCGGGACTGCATTCGAAAGCAAGAGCTGAAAAAGGGAAGATCTCATACGAAGAGCAAGCGGATTTTGCACTTTTTAGGAACAAAAAAAAGATGAGTATGTGACCCTTCATGGGACGCTACTAGGGCATTTCTAAGCCCCTTCTTTCTTTATAAATCTCTCTGTACGGACACTAGGCGATCTTTTGGCTAACGGGGTCTCTCATTGGACAGACTAGGTAGTCTTATAGGTAGAAGAATTTCCTGTTGGGGAAGCATCAGAGTCGAAGCAGACAGGGTGCATTTTTTTCTTAAGCCCAGGGTTGCCCGTGGCTAAAACTTTCGCACAAGACTTTCTTTTAAAGTACTCGGTTGAAATGAGAGGACTTGCCGTGGAACTACTAACTGAGTGTCAAGTAGTGAATCCTTAGACGGAGGCGACTGTTCTATATTATTATATGAAATGACTTCTTTCACTTAAACTCGAATAATAGAAAATGGATTAGTAAGGAATTTAGAACTCTAATCTACCATCTAATTTGACTCTATGTCTTGGTTCCTGTACTTCAGCCTCTTTATCAAGGTATGTGTTTTATAATAGCTTAGGCGCTTACTGCCTATATATAATGGTCGGGGAGAGCTCAGCTGGAAGGAGAGGTAATGCTAAAGCTGGTCATAAAGAACTTCTTTTTAGCCTTAGCCTACTTTCATTGGATGCCTCTTCTTAATTAGTTCGTGTAAGTCAATGAAAGAGGTTCGAACGGCCCGCGAGTAATGAAATGATTGAAGCATGTCTTATTAGACTTAGTACCATAAAGGTGCATGAGTTCTTAGGGGGAGAGCACATTCTCCCACGTTCTACGGTTACTATTTATCTGGGTGCTAATAATCTACAATTTGAAGGCGCGTGATTTAGTATTTCTGGCCTTCACTTTGATGATATTCATATAATAACTAAGGGTTGCCAGAGTTTTAGGGTCAATGATAGAATCTAGTCTTAGTCTTGATGCAGTATAGCACACCAGGGGTTAGGAGAATGGTTTATTGCGTTTCAAAAGTGGCTGGATTGATTGCTAATGCGTATTTCTACTAAAAGAATGGATGAATTAGGTCGGCTTGGATAGATCCCGCCCTAGTGAGCTAACAACTATGGAAAATAAGACATTCTAGAAATGGGGAGAAGGTAAATGCCCCTTCTTTAAGCCAGCAGAAATTGCTAAAAAGACTCTAAGGCCAAACTTTGTGTCAAGCCTTTTGAGTTCTTCTATATGGTTGAGTCCGATTTCTCTGCTGACCTACAATATTTGGAGATCATTTATGCTTCTAGAAAGCTAACAGCAAAAGAAATGGACAGTGCCTGGCTTTGGGGTAGACACCTATGGACTGTGAACATCCAGAAGAAGTTCCATGCTCTGAAATACAAGGCTGCAGTCATTCTTTCAAGGGAGTATGAAACAAAGATTAGGTCTTTGCTACTCCAGTGGGATAATGATCTCAGCATGAACTTGAAAAAGATCAAGAGCAGGAAATAAGAGTTGTTGCTGAAGAGACGTCTTTTGTAATAGTTTCTTTGAAAATGGATTTTGAATGTATCTGGTTGCTGAACCTCAGCCTTAAACTGTTTTAGATATCTGCTCTGATTGTAATATGCTTCGATATCTATTCAGTTTGATTACTCTTTTGACTCAATTGTGCTTAACCGTTTACATAACTTTATTTCTGTGATAAATTTATTTATCTACTGAATACTAGTTGTGTTACATCTTGTTTCTGAGTTTCAAAGGAGTTGTAAAGTGAACATGAATTGCTTCATAAAAGAGGGGGAAATTCTTAGTTCATTCCTATTCACTAGCTTTGATGAGCAATAAGTCATGTTACCTCTCAGGAAAAGAATTAGTACCCTTAAGTCCATGGTTAGACTGATTAGATTTACTTAGAGGACAAAATGTAAAAGGGGAACGTTTTCAGTAAGCTTTATAGCTGTAGAGTCTTGTATAGGTCTTAGGTCCTGATCTTGTAATTTTATATTCTTTGAAGACCTCAGCAAGAAGACTACAAGAAGACTTAGTTGATTTGGCAGAATTAACTAAGAAGAGGCATTCCTCAGTTGAAGTTACTTAGCGAAAAGTCTGACAAGACTCAGTAACGAAAGTGACCTCTCAGCAAGCGTTTTAACAGTTGCATGCTGAAGGATTTTTCATAAGACCTCTGCTGATAAAAAGTCTAGTAGCCATTGGAAGACTGGTCAGTGCATTTAATGCGAAATGTACTATGACTGACGAAAAGAAGAAAACGAAAACAGTCTGCTACAAAAGGACTATCAGCAGGAGCGTATAGTGAACGTTTGAATTTCAAACGGCATTATTCTTGCTCTATAAATACAGGACTTCAGTCACTTTGAAAGATTACAGGTTTCATATCCAACCGGATTCATTACAAGCTTTCTTATCCAACGAAAACAAGCACGCATTTCTAGGAGGATCCTTGGCACGAGGGAGCATCCAGTGGTGTAGGACGGGGATTGGCGGGTGAAAAGTGGAAGCAGATCGATCGTTTCGAAAACGAAAGGAAATAAATCACAAGGGTCGAATTTCTATTGATTGAACAATAACTGGGGCAGTAGAAAGACGGAGCTATTATACTAGTAAATAAATGGAATTGACGAAAAAGCCGGGGGATAATTCAACCGCACAAGTTTCAATCAATCAGCTAGAAAAGTAAGGAATTGGTAAGTCATGGGGAAATGAGAAACCCTACAGACCCATATCTATCCCAGAGTAGGATGCGGAACACTGCCAAG
Organism: Plantago ovata; assembly: GCA_028274465.1. Taxonomy (NCBI): domain Eukaryota; kingdom Viridiplantae; phylum Streptophyta; class Magnoliopsida; order Lamiales; family Plantaginaceae; genus Plantago; species Plantago ovata. Next base: position 6,932 of record JAHHQI010000031.1, on the reverse strand, counting down.
GGGCCAAGGCCAGCACAAAATACAAATAGAGTGGAAGTCACAAATCAAAAGTAGGGCCATTAAGTCCTAAACGCACTTTCTCAGTACACCAAGAATAAAAGCAAATTTTTCGAAGAAGAAGACCACTTCCCATTCCATAAAAATAGAGAAAAAGAAATAAGAAAAATGCAATCTACTAGTCAGATTCAGTAATCGACTTGACGAAGTTTATCTCGAAGACACTGCTGCGTAGATAGAATTAAGGCGACTAGAAAAGAAGGTCTATGATTCCACTAAGAAATGGGGCCAACTCCTTTAAATGAGAGAATTTCTTATAATCCAAAGGTCATAGAAAAGAAGAGAAAGCAGCAACTAGACTAGAGGAAATGAAAATACAGTACAAGTATTCTAAACCAAGATTTCTTTGGAGAAGGTGTGTGTTGGCCCCCGAAAAAGACCTTCCACCAGGGCGATCCCAGACCAGAAATGACGCGTGGAGATGATGAAAGAAGAAAGAATGGAATGAAGGCCGAGCGAGTTTTCGGGATCCAGCATAACGGAAATGGAGGAAACCAAAAAGCAAACTATCCATGGGGCACAGACTCTCAGAAGTCTTCGTTTCGTCCAGCGCAGAAGAGCAAGCAGAATGAGACTTTGACAACGGAGTTTCATTCCAAATCGTCTTTCGTCCGGTTAAAAAAAGAAAAGAGTGAAATTGAAAAAGATATCGTCGGGGCCCCTCCAATCAAAGCAGATTCTCTGTCATCTAAAAAAATCGACTAGAAAGGGCGAATTGTTCTGACTTGACCTTAGTCCAAACAAGAGGAAGAGCCAATCACCTAAACAAGGCAAATACGAGTTCGAGATTATGCCCCACGGTACAGCATTTCCCTCGTTTTTCGACTTCGCTTGCTTTATCTTTTATCTATGGGTCAATTCCTATCGATATCTATGAATTTTCATGACTAATTTTTTGTTATTGTCAGCTCGGTGAAAAGTTCTATCTATAATCTCCTATACATACCTTATTTATCTATTAATATCTATTCTATTATGATATTTTGGTAAGTTGTTTTAGTTAATTTTACACACTCGCTCTAATTGGGATTAGATCTGGTACGAGCCCTAGTCCCTCCTTTGCATGCGCTGCTGCAAAGCACTTGCTACGGAACCTATTTTTTTTTCTCTCTCTCTTTTTATGATTCTGTTCTTAATTTGATGATTCGTCCGATCTATCTACATCTACATATAATATATAAGGTGAAATCCATTTTTCATGACTTTCAACAGACTCTGGGCTAAGCCTCAGTACAAATTAGGGTTTCATGATCCAAGGCGTAGAGAACCACTGGCGCCAAAGAGAGAGAAAGGGAAGAAATGCTTCAACAATCGAATACGTTTTTCGAATCCCAGCATCGCCTAATTTCATCGCTTAGAAAAAAGAGCACAAGTCAGCAAATGTCATAGCTTTTGAACGAGGTCTTGGCTGGGTGGGAAGAGCATCCTGCTTTTAAGTAGGAAGTCGCAAGTGCAAATTCATCCAAGAAAAGAAGTAGGAAAGAATAGAATGCAATATCCACTTAGTCTGGGTGGAGACCCTGTCTAAGGTTATATCAAGAGCAGCTAGCTCGGAGATCTTAGGTAGGATGTGATGCACGGTTTGGAGTAGCATGGGGTCTAGGGCTGGACGAAAGACCCATTGTTCCACAATTGTCTAAGCCCGAAGTTAAGGAGGCAAGAGCCTAACTTCGTCTACTAGTACCTGAGTTCGGAGTGAACGGAAGGATTAAATTCAACCTATGATTTCCCCTACTCTGAGGCACATCTGGCTTTTACTCGAATGGGCACAAGTCCACCTAAGAGCTCGGATATTTTAAATCTTAACCTACATTTTATGTATTTGGTCTGAGTCGTAGGAGAATGCACGTCGCTTATGCTTCGCAGATAGATTCCTGTATGCTAGGAAGTTGGTATTCGCGAGGAGTTGGTTTGTCAACCAATAAGGAGCAGGTTTTTACTAATGAGAGAGGGCCTCCTGGTGGAATCTTTTTAGTCGATGGCAGACCCGACCAAAGATAGAAGTGAAATAGAGATACAAATGGACAGAAAGACCGCATCGAGCCTAGGATAAATAAACTCGGGGCAGCATGGGGCCGATTTGGGAAGGACTTTTCGTCTTTTTGTCGAGAGCTATCGTTGGTGGATAGCACCTCGGTCTATAAAGTAAAGCAGGCCCTTGAGGGTTCCATTCGTCTAGAAGCGATCAAAGTGACATCCAAACCCAGAACAAAAGGGATCGATTGGAGTATTTATTCTGAAGTTCTCTTCGATCGTAGGGTAGGTAACTGAGCAGAGGGAAAAGGGACAAAGAAATGCTTTCAGTTCAGTAGTAGCCCCCTAAACCAAGGGATCTGGTCCCCCCAACATCCTAGTGGATCGATGATAGGTATTAGGAACTAGAGTTAGAATAGCACTTCTCTTTATCTACATAATTTCTCGATCAGAGAGAATCGAATAGAGGATATAGTAAGAGTGAGTCAGCAGAAAGACACGAGCCAAAGAAGTGCACTTTCACCAATGCCTAAGGTTTCCAATGAAAGGTTCGTCGAGTCAAGGGACGGAGCAAGCTAACAACATAGATAGGGTTCGAGGTTCAGGAGAACGTAACATGTGGAGCCCTGCCAACGAAAAGCACCAGAGGAGAGAGGGGTCTGTACTAGAATGCCATAGGAGAGGGCGATAGGAGAACTAAGACAGAAAGGGAAAAGAAGCATAAGATGCAGCTACCTGACCAAATCTGTTCAGTAGAAAGAAGGAAGAGAAATGACTAAACTAAGATCATCCTAGCCAATCCAACTGGGATGCCCTGGATCTGACATGTGGTCCAGTCTTTTGTGTGACATCATCGTCATTTCTTTTGCTTGTTGCCAATTTGCCAGTCTGTCCTCCTTGCTCTTTTGCGTCTATTCTCCTCTTCAAGAAGATTTTGTTGTGTAGCGACTTGATCTTGTGCAGTTATAATCCTAGTTCAGATGAGAAAAAAAAAGCAATAGCTAAAATCTCTCAAAGAAAGGGACTCAGGAGAAAAGCAGTTTGAGGAGACGAAGTCTTATATATTGAAGATTGAAGCCACTCAAGCTGCGAGAACAGCCTGACTCTGTCAATAAAATAAAGAAGATCTATTCTAGGCCCGGTTCACTGCTCTTTCTTGATCGGAAGCTCATATCAATAGTTGCTGCATTAGCCCATGTGATGTAAAGAACCCTAGAATATTTCTAATAAAGACAGGGGAATTCTTCTATTTTTCCTTTTTCTGTTCGTGAAAATCCCTGCTGTCGAGCTTCGAAGCACAGAGAGCAAGAGCCTTTGACTTTTCTGACTCGTAACCCTAACGGTTGCCCCAAGTTCGAGACATTTAAGCTAGTCCTTCGTCGCCTTGTCTTGCCCCGCTTGCTTTGGATTATCTCCAAAAGCTTCTGAACAAACTTCGTATGTTGTCCACCAGAAAAGCCTAGCTTTTTTTTCTCATAGCTCTTTTCTGAGCGGTACGTCCGAGAGCGCTATGGGAAGACGGCGAGTGTTCACTCCCTTTCCTAGCTCCTTCGGCTGCTATGTATATTCCAAGAAGGGGAGGAGGCCACTCCAATGATCAAGTCCCTCGAGCTATGGTCGGGCAGAAACAGACAAATGATCGAACAATGACATGAGAGGAAAAAAGAGAGAAAGAGAAGGAAAATAGGATTTCGACTTTTAGGGATCGGTCTGAAAGTGGCGTCCATTTGACTAAAAAAGACAAGAAGAGAAAATGGGAAGGTCCGAAAAAAGCCTTTCCACGAATTTTTTATATAAAGATAGAATTCATCATGAATGGATCGTGAATGAAGAGTCGCTTAGGAAAGACTTCCTTCGAAAACAGAAAAGAGAAATCTTTGCTTTCCCTTTTTGCTTCAGAACCAATTCCGACTGTAAAAGACACTCAGCCGGACTATCCATCCCGCCAGTACTAGTATTGAATGAGAAGACCAGACAACCTTTCCCATCGGGATATGCCCCTCGACATCTCTGATCGGGACGGATGCTTACGCGGAAATCTCTTAGCCAAGAGCAAGAGTCGATCGGCAGCTAGCACGTAGAGACCAAAACGAATAAGGGAGGTGAACCCTGTCGCACCTACCACACTGAACGCTTTAGAAAGGCCTAGTGCAGCTGCTTTTAGTTTAGGAACCTCGGTGATACTACTTTCACTAAGACAGAAAAGCGAGAAACCTCGATAAAAAAGAAAGAAGAACCCATTTAGTTAGATAGTAGTTAGCAGTACAGAATAGAGGGAAAAAGGGCTTCGCAGGCGATCACCTATAAGATAAATAGAGGGAGAATGACTTGGATACGGATATCCGTTATTAGGTAGGAGACGGAGGACTTGTCAACCCCGCAAGTGCATTTGCTATTCGATTCCATCTTTGAGTGACTTTGGATTCCTTTGTATCTCTTGTCTACTTTTAAGTGATAAAGGGAAAAAAGAGAGACTTTCTGCTCTATGTCACCTATCAATAAATAGTAATAGAGCTGCCTTTTGGGCCGTCTCTATTCTTCCGAGTTTCATTTGATCATAGATCAGCACCTGACCTCTCATTAGAAGATGTCGTCTGACTCCGAGAAAAAACCTTTAAGTGCGAAGTAAAAGGGGCACTGTAAAGCGTTCGAATCTTTTCTTTTATCGGTATTTTTGGTTCTTACTGATGCCAGCATTTCGGATAATAAGGTGCACCAAATTTTGAGCTAGGGATGGTCTACCCAGCCCCAAAGCAAATGCAAAAAAAGAACGAAATTGAAGACTCCCATAGGTCACCTTACTAGAAGCTTTGTTTACTAACAGGTTACAATCTTGAGATTCTGGTCACCCAATGGAACCCCACATTTATCTACATGAAAAGACCAGGGCCCACCTCAAGAAGCCATTGAAGGCCATTTCAGGTCTATCTATCTCTTGCTTGTTAATGGTTTCATTTCATTAGTAGTATAGCATCCATAATGCTGGTTGCATTCCTTTCCTGGTTTGCTACTAAATGAATTTCTTTTTTGTTTAGTCTACTTTGTTTGGTTCTCACTAAACTGAACAAGTTAAGGTCATGATTTTGTTTGGTTCTCACTAAACTATTTGAGTGTAATAGTCCCATTGAAAGTTAAAATGTCCTTAAAGAGTGCCACTTACTTCTGTTCTTGGTATTGTGGTTACTGAAAGTGAGCCTTCAAATCATTAGACCTCTCAAAGACTGAAGGAAGGGTGGGGCAGACAACAAATGTTGTCCTTGGAGGTACAGTAACGGATGATTCGAGTGATGAATGGCTTACGCTTTGATCAGGTATGTTTTAGGCCCTATTATCTAATTTCCTGCATTTGATCAATAGGCTTTGAGGACTAGTTTCTCCTCACTTGGATAATTATTGACTGGATAGCTATATATTGTATGTGTTACTTCATAGGTAAACTCTTATCCGACAGTTAGAGGATTTACAGCAATTGGAACTGGAGGTGATGATTTCGTGCAAGCCATGGTTTGTTGCCGTGGAATCAGTTCTTCATGAGCCAATCAGAAATCCCGAAGTAAGCATATTCTGCTATTTTTGCTTAAGACATGTGGTTCTTTATGGATTATATGCCTGCGTGGGTTTGGGATACATTTTTTGTTCTCCATAAGTTATCTCTTATCTGATTCAATCTTCTTCGCTTCATTTCAGTAGTTGTCAATTCAATTAGCTAAAAGTTGCTTCAGGTTTTACAAAGTTTTTGGCAAAACCTGTTAAGTGTAAAGATAATTGCCTTTCAGTGGCTACACCTACATTTTGAAATATTTTAAGTGCCGTATCAATAATCAATATTTGGCCATAGGCCCATTATTATGATACTCCCCCTGCTAAATAAAAGCTGAAGATTGCAGAGAGCATTTTTGGTAGCTTTTATTCTATTATCTGAAATATTTACAGATCGAATGAACTAGGAACTATTCTACCTAGCTCTATTTATACTGTCCGCTATATACAGCAACATCATCATTGTAAGCAGGGATTAGAATATACAACCAATCAGATTCCTGACATATAGAATATGCAACCAGTATTATGATGTGCTAATGTGTACATTTTCCTATGAACCTGATTCTATCCTTCATCAGGGTTGCTCTCTCTTCCAGTTTTTTTCTTTTGTTTGTTTATTTCACTTCTTGCTCCATATCGTCTTGATTCTCACACCCCTACTATTGCACATAATACATCTGCCACACCCTGGAAAGACCACATTTACATTACCTGAAATAAGGTCTCTGTGAATTCTCGAATACACATAGTAGAAAGCCTACCATTTCTAGGGAAGGTAGGTGTAGTTTACTTACAGGTAACCAAATACCCGTTTCCTCTTCAGTGTTCTAAGGACTTAACCCATCCTGTTTCATGGTGCTCCACAGACCACACTTCCCATGATAAAGGGAGGAGCAAATAGATTCATTTGAATCACAATCGTATCTCCGTGTCTCAAATTTATGTGCAAGTCTGAGGAAAACTTTTTTCCCAAACATTTGGAGAAACTTGGGAATGTGCCAAACAATTGTGGTCTGGGGGGGGGGGTGTCATGATGTTGTGTAAACTTGTTCTTCCTGAGCATTTTAAAAAATGTATATGCCAGGAGAATATGAACATTTTAACGTCATAATTGTCATGCCATGGTCCAGATGTAGAGTTCCCGTTTTCCCAAGTATGATCCTCCATTCTGCATGATTACTGAACTCGTATTAGATGGTGAATCAGGAGTTGTGTGGAGTCGTAGTGGTATGGTAAAAATTGAAACTAAGAGTAACTGTGGAATTATAAAACATTAAGTGGAGATAAAAGTAGATCTCTTTGGCGAATAGTAATAGCCTACTATTAGAATACTAGAAATGGTACACGCGGTGCCCAAT
>JAHHQI010000303.1:0-40556 GCA_028274465.1 Plantago ovata | reverse complement strand
GTCAAGCCTTGGCCTTCCAACGTCGCATATCACAAACGAAATATGTGAAGCAACTGATTTTTCTTGGCGTAGCAAATCGCAGAACTTGACGGCGAGCTTAAGGAAATAGTGAATGTAGTCGAACTGAACACATAAATAAACCTCTTCCAAAATCAGCTTCCCTCCGTCGTCGCACTCGAAGAGCTCCGGGATTGTTGCCAAAGATTCGGTCGTACAGTAGGGAATCATCATCCGAAAATGAGGGCTAACAGAGAATGAAAAACGTCCCTAAACCTCCGACTTCACCTCAACCAAGACCCGAACGACACTAAATCTAAAAAACAAAGAAAACTAACAAAGCCAAACCGATAGTAGACTTCTAAAGCAACTACGACTTAGCATCAAAATGCTTCATCTTAGAAGTGAAACCCCAACCACCTCATTCGCCCCAAGAGAAGGCTTAGCAACGACAACTTCATCTTCTCCGTGCCACCAACAGCTTCGTCACCACCTAACGTCTGACAGCTTCGTCCCCACCAACAGTTTCGTCACCACCAACGCTTCGTCACCACCTAACGTCCGACAGCTTCGTCACACCAACAGCTTCGTCACCACCTAACATCCGGCAGTTCGTCACCACCTAACATCCGACCAGCTTCGTACCAAACAACAGCTTCGTCACCACAACAGCTTCGACACCACCAACGCTTCGTCCCCACCTAACATCCGCAGCTTCGTCACCAACTTCTCTTACACCACCTACGCCAGCTTCAATTCAACCACCACCTTCTGCACACCTTCGCTGCATACGGCTTCACCTCCCCCTTTGCCACCTAAAAAACAGTAACCACCGTGCAAACCACCGGGCACACAGTAACTGTCGTTGTAACAGTAACCACCTAAACCCACTTTGACTCACTTCTTGCCAAGACACATCACCTCAGGGACCTTCTCCGTAGAGTTTCTCAGATGACCAGCATATCAGAGCTCGCTAAGATCGAAACTCGAAACGGAAAAGCTTCCCAAACAGTCGAGGACAACCTCGAACCGTTTCTCAAGGCTCGTATTCTATCCCGATCTAAGGTTTGTCCGAACCTCCTCATGCGCTAAGCAACTTGGCTGATGTGGAGAAACAGCTCGGCTCCGTAACAGTAGACTTAATTGACACCATCTTCGCCCAACTTCGACCATTACAACCACCTTCGCCCACCTTCCATTTTCCACCAAGGTTTTGGCCTTCTTTATTGCTTCCACACAAAGGATCAGAACACCTACAAACCTAGAGACTGAAAATGACAAAGCAAGATCTAGATCTAGAAAACAAGGGGAAGATCAATCTAAATCTGGAAAGAAAAAAAAAAAAAAAAAAAAAAAAAAAAAAAAAAAAAGTATAATAAACTAGAAAGGAAAGAAATAGCATATCGAAGCATCTGCTCCAATCTGGAAATGCCAGAAGCTCGATCTGAAGGAGCAGAGGCTTTGTCGGGTGGTATGTAAAAAAGGAGAGCAAAGTTAAGAGAGTGGATTTTTGGAGCAGAAAGTAATAGTATTGTTATTTCATTATTTCAGTAGTTGGTTAGCATGAGAAGTCTATTCTCTAGAATATTCTTCGCGTCGGGCTTAGCCCATTAGTTAATCAGTCCGGTCCGTAGCTATACTTGCCTAACAAGTTTGCTACCCCTTTAAATACCATGTACTTTCATTATTTTAATACAAGTTGATTAGAGTCGAAGTTAGTTCTCTTTCTAGAACTCAATTGTACCTGCGGTAGGGTGAATAACCGATATTCGGCTGAGGGAGGGAGAGCCGGGAAGGTAGCTCACGCCTAAGGGCGGCCGCCCGGTGGGTGGTGCGTCGATCCTGGCGCCGACGATGTGTTAGGAGGTCAACCGAGATCTCTGATCTCAACCCACGACAGGTTTATCTTAATTTTAGTGGTTAATTCGTGCTTTTCTATCCGTTTATCTTTAATTCTTGCTGCGAATATGGGTAGATTATATTAATATTCTAAATATAATAATTAGCAATTCCTGATGCTAGTTAGTTTAGGTATTCATCAATAATCAAATATATAAAGGAGTAGGTGTACATCATTGTCGTCGTGGTCTCTTTGGTTGGTAGAGCTTGCACGGAAAATTCTATCCTATCTAGTGTAGAAGTAACCAGCTTGCACATCCACAAACATTCATTCACATCACATCGATAGTGTTATGTAAAGTTGATGAGACGACAAAATACTATTCTTGCAGTAAGGATTTGGAACGAATCATCCCCCACCATTATAAGGAATTGTGATTTGTAAAGATAGTTTTTGTAGCAAGATTATTTATGAATAAATTGGGTTAGCTATTGAGGACTTTACGCATCATACGACTATGGTTACTTCTGTCGGATTACTTGATCGGGGAACGTTATCGATTAATAATTTGCGATAACCCTCTAATGAATCTGAGCATAAACCATCATTACCACCAAGCCCAATTTAACATGACAATGACCAAAATACCCCCGAGTATATTATTAAAAAAATGTTTGGTCATGTGGGGACAATTGCTTTATGCAACTTTGTCTTCTTTTTCCCCAACATTTTATATTTACACTTTGGTCCTCCAATTAAAATAATGTATTATGTGCTCAGCATGCAATATTGGCTTATTATGGCGAACATGGTCATCATTTGTTTTTTATGTCGGACATGGTTTTTTGGTTGTTTTTTGTGTCTGAAATTGATATTTTAACTGTTATACACTAGTTTTTTGGTGTTGGACATTAAATTAGTACATAAAGTGTTGTCCAACATTAAAAAAAAAAAAAACAATGTCCAACACTAATTTTAAATTAAAAACAATGTCTTGTTGTTCCTCAACAAATTGAAAAGGAAAAAAAAAAAGTGTAGCTTAGAAGCTCCGAATTTGGAGCTTCCATGGAAGCTCTGTTTCATGGCAGTAATTTTTTTTTAATTAAAAAAGAAAATGGGTGAAGCTAAGGTCCTATCGGAGCTTCCAGATCTGGATCTGGAAGCTCCATGAGCTTCGATGGAAACTTCTTGGAGCTTCTTTCAGGGAGGAGGAGGAAGAAGAAGAAAAAGAAAGGGGATGAAATGAGGAAGAAGATCTGAAAAATAACTTCTTCTTACATTTGTGGCCCAAAATCATAAGTTGAAGGGGTGAATTTGTGAAACTCAACAAATTGAGTCCAACATGGGACCCCACACAAAATTTCCTACCCTTCAATCCATTTTTGACTTTATGGTAACAATTGATTTTGCTCAAACCTTAGGGTAAAATGGACATAATTATTACACCTTAGGTAATAAATCACTTGATCTGGTGGGTACATTTTTTAAACAAAGACTCAGTCTTCATCTAATATGCATAATATTCATTAATGAAAATTGATGAGCATGGCGACTATTTGTAATAGTTTACAAGAGAGTAAATGAAATATAAATATGAAAGATACTACTCCCTCCCAATTTTCTTACTTGTCCTAAATAAAACCAAAGCAACAAACATCATAAATCATTTTGTTTTTGGAACGGCCAATTTTTTTATTTATTAATTAAAATAACGAGCATAACTAATGCTCAAAAGATTACAAAGACACCAAAACCAACATCTAGTTTTAACTGTGATTTTAACAACGGTTGTTACGGTCAAAACCTAACCAGAACCTTACGATACAATCCAACCCAAGCATCAGAATTTGAACCTCCTAAACCTTGAACCTGAACCTTCTAAACCTTGAACCTGATGAAAGCAAATATGGTTAGGTTTGCCCCTAGGTTGGTGCAGCGGAATTTCAAAATTTTCTTAACAAGCAGGTTAATCGACTGTCTATTCAAACATACCTGAATATATACACAACTGAGGTAGATTTATATTTTCCCTCGATCCAGGAATGATATCGACGATCCCTCTGGTCAGATTGTAGTTCAGGATTTTAGGAGTATTCTCCAACTGAAATCACCTCAATCGGGTTCATAACGAAGCGGAAATTGATTTTACAAAATCATTATGTAGTGCAGAAAATCTGCACTCGAGAATTCTATCTGCAAGACAGATGTTAGTACATAAACAATATAACAATTGAGAATACTCAAGCTTGATATCCAAAGATGGATGTGATAGTGTATATGTCCTAGAGACAGTCCTTATTAAGGGCATGCAGCCCTTATAGAGGGCATATATGTACTATTACACAGGTCAACGTAATATAATATATGTTTGTTGATTGACTATTGAGTATCGCTTTCATATTTATATTACACCAGGCATGCAGCATGTCATATCTCTATTTCTGTCTGTATTGATATTAAACATGTCCCCTCGGATAGATGACCGATCACACAGATAGTGGGAGCTATGTGAGTTATCATCTATCCCAAACTCTCCCTAGTCGAGGTTCATCTCGGATGTAGGGGTCTGAATGAACCAGATGAGACTAGTATGCGTGAAGGTTATACTTGTTGGAGCAAGTGTGAGCCGATCCCACGGCCACGGAACGGATTGTTGGACAATCAAGAAACGTTCCCATAACTGCACATAGTTGTTCGATGGGCGATTACCGAACAATGGAAGTACCCACCGGACACTCCCATCGATGTATACTCTACACCGAAGTGTCTATGGGAACCGGTAAGTTGTCGAAGTGATGTCAGTCGTCCTTTGGACTTACAGGACTTTATCATCACATTTGTTGCCCCATATCCTTGGTGGACCCGTCGATGTCAGCTCTGAATAAGCAGTTGACCTAAGACACGATCCAGGATTATGGCTACATACAAATGGGGATGATAAGTGATTCTGTGAAGGATTCATCTCTCATGTGTAGCACTGGAGAACACTGCTCATAGTCGTTCATAGTTGTGATTGGTAAAACCGTTGGCCAGCGTATCAATATTATTATGATGGTCATAATAGATATTGGATTCACCATGCAACTCACTGAAGACGCCCGTGGATGTATTATTGGGATAGACACTTCATCGATCCTAGATACATTCGAGCAAGTCAGATGAAAGGACGTTACCATCGCCGCGTTGAGCGCAACAGACTTCGCAACGAAAAGGTTTGCTTTGAGAAACCTGTCAAACGTCCTCATGTATTAATATTGCAAATGGAACCGTCTAGGAATTCCATTTTGCCTAGTCTAGGACTTGCTTAATACAATGAGGCCCTATGGGTCACACTATGTGGTGATTCAGCTTATCCGAATATCCTTGAGGATGGAATCGCAATCAATTTGGAATTAATTGTGATTCATGGATTATAATTGATTTGGAATTAATTATAATATTTGGTGGCTCAATTAATGATTTGGAATTATTAATTGAATTGGCTAATTAATTGTATTTTATGTAAATACAATTAAAGATTATATTTTAGAAATATAATAGAGGTTTGATTTGAAAGGATATGTTAATTTAGAATTAACATATGCACATGGGCAAAATCTACTTGGAGTTTGAATTGCCTTAGAACTATAAGTGGGTCCCAAAATCGGGACCCACCTATCACCCTTAGGACGCGCGCGCGCGAGATGGAGTAAGGGAAGGAGTTCGACTCCTTCCTCTATTAGAAGTCTAAGGGATAAGTTAGATTTTCCTGATTGAGTTTCAATTTAATTGGGAATGAATCTAAACTTGAAATTGGTTTCCTAGTGCGATAAGAATTAGATTCTTATTCCTTTATGAAGTCTAATTGCTTATGCTTTAGGCTTCTATTGACTACTATATATAATAGACTATTAGAGAGCTTTTGACATAGATTTTCACACAGTTGAAGAATCAAATTCTTAGAGAATTATTCTACATTTCTTAGAGAAAACAAAAGCTCTCCCCCCACCTCACCTAAGCCACGCGCGCGCCACCTACCTGAGGAATTGCCGCCCCATCTTCTTGGCCACACAAAGAATATCCTAGCATTCTTTCTGATAGGCTGTTCATCCATGGATACCAAGGTTGAGGTTCTAGGAGCTGGAAACTAACTTTTATTGTCTTGCAGATAATCAAAGTATTGCAGATATCTTCGACTTCGACGAAGGAGAAGATACACCGGATTATTACGAAGACTTGGAAGCTGCTTTGGAAGTAAGGTTAGCGGGAAGGGGTCTAGGAGTCAGACATCTAAAAAAGTCTTCTAATTGACGTGTTTAAATATATACGACATATACATAATCAATTAACCTGTATGTTAAGAAATTTTTGAAATTCCGCTGCGTACCCTAGGGGTAACTCTGACTGTATTTTCTTACAGGATGGTGGCTTGTTCTTGGGGTTGTTCTCCAAGCTGCCTACGTATCTCCTAAAGAATCAAACCCTACGTAGTTCGTAGGAAGGTGGCGGCGGCGGCAGTTTGGGTTAGGAGAGGGAGAGATTTTCCTGTCTCACAGAGAACAAAATGATTAGTAATCAGAATGATTTTCCAGCTCTCTAATGCCTCTATTTATAGTGTCTATTGGAAGCCTTTAGAAACCAATCAAATCCTAAAAGGAATAAGAACTCTAATTCTTATTGCACAAGTAAATATATGTCTAGATTCATCCTAATCTTCAATTAGGAAAACTTACCCCTCAAGTTTAATTAGGAGAATGAGTGCCACACGGCTGGAGTAGGGAGTATGTGGGCCCACCTTTGGGCCCACATGCAAGTTTAGATATTTAAATTCAATTAAAATCACTACAAGAAATACAGCTTTTAGCGACGGATCATTAGATACGGATGGCATCCGTCGTTAAATAGCGACGGATCGCTACGCGTAGCGACGGATAAGGACGGACTGCGCTCTAAACTAAGTTCGTGCCTCTCAGGACCCAATCCGACTGCAGATTAGCGACGGATAAGGTCTATCCGTCTCTAACTGAGGGACGAATGAACTTATCCGTCGCTATATTGGTTGACCAAACTCGTTTATTCAGAAAGAAAAAAAAAAGGAAAATACGTAGCGACGGATTAACTCATCCGTCGCTACGTCGTTATAGACAGACGGGGAAGGCTTTCTTCTTCCCCATTTCTCCATTGTTGTCTCTTCTCCTTCTTCTCTTCGGATTTCTTCTCAACTACTCAAAACTCCACCATTGTTTACAAATTTTAGCTCAAATTGAAGCTTATCGAACAAGGAGTTCGAATATATTTTAAATTTTCGCGATCTGCACCGATTTCAGAGGTAAGAAACTAGAACCCTAGATTTTGGGGGTTTCTCCAATTTTTGCCCAATTTTGAATGAATTAATCATAATTTGTTTATCACCAACTAATACTCGTTTCTCCCCTCTTTTGTTTGGTCCGTTTGTGTTGCATTTTTTTACCAGCTGCTGCCGCCTCTTCTCCGGCCTCTCCATCACCTCCACCGCCACCGCCGGCGCCTCTCCATTACTGGTGAGTTTCCCTATACTTTTAATTTCAGTTTATTAAATTTGATTTACTGTATGTTAATTTTTATTTAGGGTTTAGGTTTCTTCACCGTTAATTTTTAATTTAGGATTTAGGGTAGTTCGAATCCCTAATTCAGTTACTGGAAATGTAATGCTTACTGCTTACTCCTTATTGTAACTCAATTATTAATTTGGCTCAATTCTGAAAATTCTGAAAATGCTTAATAGTTAACTCAATAAGCAAAAAGAAATAAAAATGATTAACTAACTGAGAAAGATAGAAAATATAAAAAGCTGAATTTTTATTAATAATATGGATTACATATAAAAGTTTCATCCATCAATAGGTAGTTCTAGTCACTCTTCATCCCCTCGTCCTCGTCCTCGTCCTCGGAGCTTGACTCCTCATGTAGGAGCGACCAGTCGATGACATCTTTTGGTTCCAAAAGTTGTTGTTGACATATCTTGCAGAAAACTCCTTGGTCTTCTAAGTGCTCAACCTCCTTGTGCTCACAAGGGGGAGGAGTAGGAGATTTGGGGGGAGATGGAGGAAATGCCTCTTGGAGAGCTTCCTCCATTTCAGCCAACATTTCGGGATCAATTTGTGGTGGGGGAGAAGGTGGGGGGAATGTGGGGGTGTTTCTTCAAATCTGAATTTGTTAGGGTTTTCCATATTTGTTTGTGTGAGAATATGTTAAAATTAGGTGACTTCTTATAGTTGGTGTTGGAAATTCTAAAGGACAAATACACTTTATTGTTAATTTATTAATGTACACATTCATGTAGCCACATGTTGGTCCCTTTAAACAACAAGAAAAGACTAGAGGGGGGGGGGGGGTGAATAGTCTTTTCAAACTTTCGTCGTTTAAAACTTTATCAGCAAGTACTTATTACTTTTCAGTAATGAGGTTGCTGATACTTAACTTTCTCAGCAATCGTAAGTTACTTTCCAGTAACTCGGTTTGCTGATACTTAAAATCAGAGAGCGGAAGTCTTTGAAACAATAAGTGCTTTTTCAGCAAGTAAGGTGTTTCAGCAAGTGATGTGAGTGACTGTGTACAAACAGATATAATTTGCTGAAAGCTAAATGCAGTAAGTAAAGCACACAAACGCTTTTAGAGTGGTATCTGAGAGTGGCGTAATCTCCCAACTAATCCACTTTGTCCTTTCTAGGACTGAATCCACTAAGATATGATTGAGGTTCCTTACAATCTCCTATCTAAAGCGATTCAACAGAAACCAAAGCACACTTGCTTCGTCTCCAACCTAAACTAGAGAACTCAACCTTGTTCTCCACCAAACTTGGTACTTATAATCAGCAAAACTATGCTTGATTAAGTTCCCCCTGAATATCACGCCTGAAAGGGTGTATTTTCAGTTAGAGAGTTTTGGGGTGAGATAACTTAATTATAACTTATTCAGTTACAACAAGTAATCTAAGAAACACAACTTGGAATACTTTGCAGTAAACAAGTTTGATTGTTTCTGGTGTCAAGACTTGTTCTTGTTTGAAAGAAAGAACACTTAACTAATTTCTTAGCCGAGTTTGTTCTACTTCTTAACAAGTAGCTTTTTCAAGCTTTAAGTCTTGGAACGGATCAATGGCAGTAAGAGAGTTTGAAGGTTTGTGAGTTTTAAGCACAAGTGAGAGTTTGATCACGTTGTTGACACACTTCAACTCTTTGCCTGATGACCTCTATTTATAGTGCAAGTAAGGAGCCGTTTGAATTTCAAATCCTAAGGCTTTTGTTCCTAAACATGTCACTATCTTGCTTTTGTACTTTCAGCAGCAACCTTTGTTTGTCTTCTAGTCTTCATGTCCTTTGTGTGTAAGCTTTGCATTAAATGCACCTTTGAATAGAATTCAAACAGTAACAATGGAGCGCAAAATCTCGTACATTCAGCAAGAGGTCACATATGTTCATCAGCAAGTGTTTATTCTCAGTTTCAGCAAGCACAACCTACTCTGTCTTTCAGATTTCACTTATGCAATGCTGTTGCTGAAAATTTTCACTTTCTGAACAACACGTGCCTTACCAGTCTTCAGCAATCTTCAAGTCTTCAAGTCTTCAAGTCTTCAGATCTTCAAAAGTCTTCAAGATTCTGACCGGTTTCTTATTTGCTTCAATAATTTGTTTATAATAAACAAAATACATCTTCAGCAAATACTTCAATAGGTCATTTTCTTTTCAGAAAATCAAAGCTAAGCATCAATAAGATATTTTCTTTTCAGAAAATAAAATACATCATACGCTAAAGTGTCAATAGATTAATTTCTTTACAGAAATTAAAGTACGTCATCCACAAAAGAAAAAACTTATTTAACACCTAACTAAGTCAGCAGCAAACGTTCCTCTTTTACAATGTCCTTAAAGTTCTAAATTCCTATGGACCTTAAGAGTACTAGTTACTGGACTGTTCTTAATTTAGCATGGTTAATTGCTCATCAAAATTACAAGTTTCCTAACAAATTTCCCTCTTTTTGATGTTAGCAATCCATGGCTAAATTAATTGTTACCCTTTTAGAGGTTTCTGATGTTGAATAAATCAGATGATTAATGCAAGCATACTTGAATAAATAAACAGTAAGCATAAGTAAGTTGCATAATCAAAAACCAATAAGAGTAAAAAAGAATTCATTGCTGAAAGTTATCAAAAGGAAGTTTACAAGAAAGCATAGATAACAAGGAATCAGCAAATAAAAACTTTTACAAGAAAAACCATTGCAGGGACTTAAGCTATTTCAGAAGATTTTCTCAAAATCTCTTTTACACTCTTCTCAGCAAGTGCAGTGAATTCAACACAATTCTTTTCGTAGTTTTCCAGTAGCCTACGGACTTGTAGTTGAAGAATTCTTGCATTTTTGCAGGCAGTATGATGATGCTTTTCAGCATTCATTTCCATGTAGTTAACAACCCACAAATGCATACCCCAATTGCTGGCATGGAGAAGTTGTGTATCTGAAATGTTTCTTGGGTGAATCTTTCTTAACCAGAGAAGATCATCTTCTTGATCCTGAGCAGTCAGATAGAAGTACTCATAAGGAATCAATCCAAGTTTCTTCTTAGGTTTCTTGGTTACCGGGTCAGCATAGAAAGCGATGCCAGATGGTTTGACTATATCTGGTTCTTGTCTAAATGTCTTACCAATGGCAACTCTTCTTACATAAACCTCAAGATTCAACCATCTCTTAGCAATGTTTCTTGGGAGGGATTCTTCCCTTTGCTTCTTTTGGACCTTGAGTTCAATCCATTTGAACATTTGATTCAAACAGGCTGTAGGAAAGAACTCATTTACCAACAAATCTTCCAGCTTTAAGATCCAGCAACCATGAATGTTTCTGATCACATTCTGAGTGGTTTCATCGTTGCTTGTCTTTGTATATTCAATGCCGGAGCCAATAGCAATGTTGGCCAGCCTTTTCTCTTCCTGTCTTTGCCTTCTTCTTCTTGTTTTAGCATTGTCTTGATCTCTTGCTGAAGAGTCAGACGAAAAATGCCTTGAGTGGCCAGACGGAGTTATGGCTGTTAAGGGTCTAGCTCTTATGGCTTGAGCTATTGTTTGATTGTCATCATCTTCTTCATCATCTTCATTCAGATTGTGATGACTTTCAAAGTGACAGAAATCTTGAGTTTCAGCAGCGGTTTTTCTCTTTTTGGTACTTGCTGAATTTAACTCAGTTTCTGCTTGTCTTTTAGAACTTTGCTCTCTTTCAGCAAGAGGTTCTAGTGGAGGTGGCACAACATCAGCAGGAGTAGGAGGGGTTTGATTGCTTTTTCTAGTCTTCTTTTCCCCCTTAGACATGGATTGCAACATCTGAGTGATGTGCAGAGAATAAAACTCATTGCAATTTTCAGCAAGAGTGTTGAGACTGTTATACTTCATGATGATTTCTTGTTGATCAGAGTTCATTGTTGCTAACTCCTTTTGAATATTCATCATGTTCTCTTCATGTCGTTTCTCTGTTGCGGCCTTCTCATCCATAATAGCCTGAGCTTTGACAAGAGCACTTTTTGCCAGTAAGAGAGCTTGACTTACATCTTCTTCATAGCTCTGGTGATAAAGACTGATGTCTTTCTGAGCTATGGTTAAAGTTGTAGTGCGTCTCAGCACCGTAGCCAATATTTTACCAATGTCAAGTGGGCTCTCAGCAAGCAATGCCTCATCTTCAGCTTTGCAGGCTTCATGGACTTTCTTTAGTGCGAGAATTCTGGGAGTAAACTCCTCAACTCTTGGGAACGGCACTAAATTAGGTGTCAAGGAGTGAGCCTTAAGTTCAGTAGCAAACTGATCATCTTGTAAAAGCAACTCAGCCCTTAATGAATCTCCTTCATAGCTTAGATAATTGGGAGGAGGAATCTGAACGACTTTTGGGTCTCGCTTGGATTGTTCATCTTCATTTTCCGACAAATCGTCATCATCCTCAGATTCATCAAGTTGAGCGACTTTTGAGCCTTTGTCAGTAGCTTCACTTCCTTTTTGTTGAGTGGTTGCTGATGGCAACGCTTCAGACTCAACGACTGGAGTTTCACCAGTAGATAGTTGTTTCAATTGAGTTTGGGGCTCAATTACTGGAGTTTCGCCAGTAGTTAGTTTTAATTGAGTAGTTGCTGAAGGCAACGTTTGAGACTCAACAACTGGAGTTGCGCCAGTAGTAAGTGGAAGGGATGGAACTTCCTTTGATTTTGGTCTTGAAGATTCACCAATTTCCAGATCCTGCGTATGCCTTGCATGGATCACGAGACTATTTTGTAAAGCTCGTTGGTAATCTTCATCTTCTTCATCCTCATCTTCAAGGTTTTCTTCAGTAACCTTGGCATCAGAAAATGGACTTTTGCCATTTTTCAAGGCAGCCCTTTTTCTGGCGTATTCTTCTTCAGTATCAGCACCTTGTACAGGTGCTTGATTTTCAGCAGCAGCAGGAGGAGGTTGAGATTCTTGCTGAGATTGTTGTTGTTCAGCTTGTTGATTGTCAGATTGAGTATTTTCAGCAACTGTTAACTTCAATCCACCAGCACCAGGACTTGGACCTTGATTGTCATCATCGTCATCCTTTTTGTCCTTAGAATCCTTCCCTTCATCATCACTTGGATCAGTGGGAATGTTCTCATCTTCTTCTTCTTCTTCATCATCTGTCAAAATGACTAGCTCAACGTGCTTGTACAAAGCAACACTTGTCACTTCCTCTTCCTCAGTTAATTTGTGGGGATCAGCCACCACAGGAACGAATGAGCCTTTGAGCATCACAGCTTGTTCAGCTGGAGAGGCACTCTTAAATTTGGCCTTCATATTCTCTCTGATTTGAGCAATCAGATTTGAACTCATTTGCTGAGAATATGTCATTTCTTCCGGAAGTATGGAGTGGACAAATGTTTCGAGCTTCAGCAGTGAAGATCTCTTTTTCTCATTGGAGAGATGAAGGTGAAGATCTGAGAAGTCCATTCGCCTATATCTTTGCCAGTTGCTGACGGACTTAGCAACTCTAGACAAAGTTGTCCTCTTGAAGCTCAAGTAAAGTTCTTCAGAACTTTCTTGCTGATCTTCAGTGATGAGTACCACTTCAGTGGTCTCCTTTTGAGCCTGAAAAAGAATTTTATTTAGATCAGGAATGGTTTGGAGAATTGTTTTAGAGTTTAAATCTGAATCATGATTTACCTGCTGAGAGTCAGCAAGCTCATGTAGTACAATTTCCATTCCATGAGGAGCTGGGGTAGCATCCTCCATTTGTTCATCCTGAAATAAATTAAAATTAGACACAAGTACTAAGCTGTCAAACTTAGTTTTTATACCAAAATTATTAACTACCTACTGAGCAGGGAGTGTTGGTTCTGGTGCAGAGGCTTCAGCAACCATCTGACTTGTATCGTGAGAAGTCTGTAGAGATAGTATAATATTAGCAAAAGAATAAGTTTCAGAATTTGAAGTTTTACTGATGGTTGTATTAACTACCTGCTGAAGAAGGACAGGTTGTGGCTCAGTCCTTTCAGCATTAACAGTTTCTTCAGCTTCTTGGACTGTTTCTTCAGCAGACTTCTGAGTTTGCTCTAACTGAGAAAGCTGTGCGGTTTCAGCAATCTCCCTTGTCTCTGAATTGACAAGTTGAGCAGAAGCAACTTGACCTTTAAGCTCACTGCTTGTCATGAAGAGTTCAATTGACTTGTTGGATGATTCTTCAATCTCCAACTCCATTTGTTTGCTTAAATCTTCCAGTACAAGCTGGACTTTGTCAATTGAAGTCTTGGGTGAACTTGGGCCAGCATTCTCAGCATCAAGAGATGCGTCTTTGAATGATGCTTCTTGAGTTTCAGCAACTTCAGGAACTGGTACCATTGCTTTCTCAGCAACTGGTCCATCAGCAAGCTGGGCTTCAGCAACTTGATGAGTTGCTTGTTCAGCAACCGTTTGTTCAGCAGCATCATCAAATGCCGCTCTTTGCAAATCAGCAGCAATGTTGCTTACTGGTTCCATGGTTTGATCATCTAGATTATCTACAAAGTAGATATCTGGGACTTGGGCAGGAATTTCATTTCCACTGCCTTGTGGTCTATTCTCAGTAGAGTTATCAACGTTAAGTTGATTGTTGAAGGCTTCCGCAAACACTTCAACATTGCTGATGTATGTTTCAGTAATTATCTCAGCAACATCTACTGGCAAATGCGTTTCAGCATTTGTCTGGGAATTGACTGAGGAGTCTTGGACATTGGGGACTGACTGAGAAGCCAGTGTTTTCTTTCTTTTGTTACTTGTCCGTTTCCTCTTAGGTACGGGATTTGCTGATGACGCTGCAGTCTGAGTGTCATCATCAGCTTTCCTCTTTTTTAGATTTCTCTAGTTTCCCAGAGTCATCTATTGTTGCCTTTTCAGCAACAGGTGTTGTACACGTACCTTGTTGATTTTCTACAGCAGTTTTATTTGTGTTACCACCACCAACAGCAGTTTCATCTCTAAGTTGCTGAGTGGTAACATCTGCAGCTGTTGTATACCTTTCTTGCTGGCTTGTGCTGACAACATTTGCAGTTGTTGTCTTTTTGGATTTCTTTCCAGCAATCTTAGGTACATTCTGCTTGTAGAAAGATCTTCCCACATTGCACACAGATTTCTTGATTGTCAATGGGTTTCTTAGCTGAATCCTGAAATGTTCAAGGATATAGCATATCTTGATTCCATACATGACCGGAAAGGAAGGTGAGACCTTGTTGTCTTCTACCTTTACCTTAAACTTAGTAACACAATCAACAAGCCTGTTGAAAATGTACTTAGCCCAGTTAAGTTCCGATTTATTTGCATAGATATGCATCAGCAATGGCCATCTTCTCAGGCCTACTTGGTCAATTCCTCCGACTTGGGAGTCAAGAACTTTAATCAGTAGCAGAGCTACTAGACCAAGTGAAGGACAGAGATGCTTTCTCTTAACGTGCTTTGTCCAAGTCACGGGAGCTATCTCACCTTTCTTCATTTTTGTATTTCTGACGTCACTGTAGAAGGCTTCAATTTCTTCGTCAGTGGCAGTGACGTCGTCTTCAGTTCCATTGGTTGGAATCTGAAAAATCTCCGCTAAATCAGTCCATTTCAGGACGATTTGCGTGTTCTGAACATAAGTAAGGATCACTTTTTCAGTGACTCCATTACTGTCTGTAAGGGACTGGATTTCTGCATTGTTGTAGAACTCCATAGTATCAATCATGCTCACTTGCTTAGTGCGAGCAGAGATAAAGTTCATGAGGCCTTGCTGCTTGATGAACTCAAGCGCCTCTTCATTTTGGTCGTCAAGTTCTTGTTCATAAAAGTACCGAATGTACTTTTCTTTTGCAAATCCTCCCCATTGCATCAACATCTCACACTTTGCAGTGTCAAGATATGACGGAGGCATAGGTTTTTCGATGATTCGGTCGTTTTTCAACACAACTTTCGCTGTGTTTTGGGTCAGAGAAGTCACCGGAGCAGTTACCGGAGTAGTGCGTGTTTCAGCACTATCAACCTTTGACGATTTTGAGGACTTTGATGACTGTCTCTTGGGAGCCATTTCTTTATATAGAGCAAGAAATTGTACGAAAAAGATAGTTTGCTTTTTGATCGGAGGTACAGTAGTTTCAGGCTAGAAATTGCAGAGAAAGGAAATGTGAGTTAAAGAATTTTGTCATTTCTCTAACTCCTTCTTTATATAGTGTCTCTGGTGTGTGAGAAACTCAATCGTTTTGAGTTCTCAGCAAGGGTAAAATAGAGAAACACTGGAGATAGTGGTGCCTTTGCATTGAATGCGTAGTGGCCCACTAACTAAAACCGTCAGAGCACTCTCTCTCTTTGTGTTGTTAGCCGTTAGATTAATAACTCCTTTTAATCAATGACCACGATTGAATTTCATGTCATGATTTATTGCGAGTTTATCTGTGCCAGCTTAACGTCACAAATTGATTTTACCGAGTAATAAGGGATAGATTGCTTGCTGAAATAGACAAGAATCTTTTCAGCGAGTTTGAATTAACAATCTGGATGCTTGCTGAAATTCCCCCTTACTTAGATATCTCATACTTTCTAAGTTTAAAAGATATTTCTGACTTCCCGTATCAGTAAATTCTTTTGTACTTGAGACATCCATTGGTGAAATCTGAGAGATGAGCTTTTGCTCTTTTTCTGAGTTCCCGTCTCAGAAAATTCCTTTGATACTTGAATACCTGTTTCAGTATCTTTTGATTGCCTGAGTACCCGTCTCAGCAATCCTTAAGTTCTTTTACTTACTGAGTACCTGTCTCAGCAAATGGTCAAGTTTCCTAACAAATACCTGTTTTGAAGGAATTACTTGCTGAATGCCTGTTTCAGCAATCATGTTGTGACTTATCATTTCTTAGAAGAAATCAGTGACTTGATCTTTTCAGAAATACTTTAGCTTGCTGAATACCTGTTTCAGCATTCTGCCAAGTGTATCCTTTACTGAGGTAGTTCAATCAATCCAAGGTTATACCTTAACATTGCGAACCTATTATCCGGTAGGGGCTTGGTGAAGATGTCAGCAAGCTGATCTTCAATACCTACTTTCACAACCTCAATATCACCTTTTTCCACATGATCTCTAATGAAATGATGTCTAATATCAATGTGCTTGGTCCTAGAGTGAAACTTAGGATTTTGCGTAATTGCAATAGCACTTGTATTATCACAAAAGATTGGTGTTTTCTTTGCAGAAATGTTCTTAGGTATTCTCTACCATTATTAAGAACGAAACACTTGCAACCAAATACTCTTAGATGAGTGATGTTAGGAGGTCTACCAACAAACAATTCATAAGGAGTTTTGTTGTATTCCTTAGTGATCAAGCATCTATTCTGAGTATAGCAGGCGGTATTAATCGCTTCAACCCAGTAAGCCTCACTTATCTCAGTGTCAGCAAGCATTGTTCTTGCGGCTTCTTTCAGGGTGTGATTCTTCCGTTCAGCAACACCGTTTTGCTGTGGTGTTCTTACTGAGGATAACTGATGTTGGATACCTTTTGAGGTACAATATTCAGTTATGTACTGGTTTACAAACTCAGTACCATGGTCTGTCCTTATGACTCTTACCTTGTCATTTCTCATGACTTCAAGCTTATTCAGCAAGTTAGGTAATTCAGTCTTGGTTTCAGATTTGTGTTTGATGAATACTACCCAAGTGAATCTTGAATAGTCATCTACCACGACTAGACCATATTTCTTACCAGCATAGCTTGTTGAAGAAGATTCAAACAAGTCCATGTGTAAGAGTTGTAAAGGTTTTGTAGTTGACGATACTGCCTTGTTCTTGAAAGAAGATTTGGTTTGCTTTCCTTGCTGACATGCATTGCAAACACCATCCTTCTTAAAAGTAACCTTAGGTAATCCAACTACAAGTGCCTTCTTAGACAGCTTATTCAGCGTCTTGAAGTTTAGATGACTTGTTCGTTTATGCCATAACCATGCTTTTTCAGCAAGGCAATCATGATCTGAGACAAGGCATTTTTCAATGTTTGCTGAAGACCAATCAACGGTGTACAAGCCTCCTGATCTTCTTGCAATCATTATAACCTTTTTAGTCTCAAAGTCTACAAGTTTACATTCATCACATTTTATTTCGATGAAGTATCCTTTATCAGCAAACTGACTCATGTTGAAAAGGTTAAACTTAAGATTTTTGACATAAAGAACTCCAGAAATGGTTATGCATCCCAACTTCACATCACCAAAGCCTTTTGTAGATCCGGAGCCTCCACCAGCAAACCTTATTGTTGGACCTTTAGACCACCGTCTATAGTTTATAAGGTTATTCTTGTTGCCCGTCATGTGCTTTCCACAACCACTATCAAAGTGCCAGATTGCATCGTTTGTCTCCGTGGCTGTAGTCTGCACAATCAAGAGCAAACAAGTTAATTATCCATTGATGGATGTCCATTAACATGTTCAAGAATGCGTCCAGTGGAAACCCAAGTCTGAAGTTTTTCAACTTTGACTTGTTTTCTACTTGCTGAGGAACTAGGAGGTTTTGAGCTAAAAGACTTTTGACTCGTGCTGGTCAAATCCACTTTCTGATGTGGTGTCTTGCTCTGTTGACCTTTTTGCTGAACATACTTTTCAGTAAGTTCTTTTCTAGCAAGGTTCCTTCTAGTCCTAGCATTAGGAGTCTTTTCAGAACTCTTAGGCTTGGTTTTCTTCATCTCTTTGAAGTATCTTTGCTGACTTTGCTTATACTCATGAAAGAGTTGACTTTGCTTGGTTTTGAAACCGAGTCCACTCTTCGGAGAATGCTGAGCTTTAGCATCAGCAACCTTACTTGATTCAGGTTTGTCAGCAAAGGACTTCTGATTACTTTTGGTAATCTTGCCTTTAGACTTATCAACTTGCTTTTCAGCAACTTGTTTGGCGGAATGCTTCACGGCATTCTTTTTCTTTCCAGTTTGCTTCACAGCAACCTGTTTTCCTTTTAAAGTCTTGTTACTTTGAGCAGCAACAGAGGGCTTTATGGTCATAGGTACTTGATTGCATGTTTCAGCAACTTTAGTTTGACCAAACTGATAGATCACTGGTGGACTACTATCAGTAGCACGTACAAAGGAGATAGGTGATTTATCTTTTCTCAAGATTTCTAGGTTATCACCTTCACACGTTGCTCCTAAACCTTCTTTCTGAGATGGATCTCTCAAATAAGAGTTTAGTTCAGTCAGTGTATTACTTGCTTCCACATAAGATTTGAAATTGATTTTCATCTTTTTCATTTCTTGGATTTCAGCAAGTAACTTTAGAATTGAAGACTGATACTCTTCTAATTCTAACGCCATTTGAGAATTTTTCTCTGCAGCCTCAGCAATCAACTTCTTAAGACGCCTTATTTCAGCATCCTTTTCTTCTGTCTCTTCCTTCAGCAAAACGTACTTTTCAGTAGTTTGCTTGGTCAGAGTTTCAGCAAGTTGAAGTTTTTCTTGCTGTTTGCTGAGAGTTTTCTCAAATCTTTCGATTTCTCCTTGAATCTTGTCAAGGTCAATCTCGTCTTCACTTTCTGAATCAGAGTCAGAGGTAGAATCATTTACCTGACCGGCCATGAGGCAGAATTCGTAGTTCGACACGTCTGGATAAGCTTCCATAGCTATTCCACACACTTCTTTGCCAATCTCTACGTCTAGAGTGGCTTCCTCATCGTCGGTGTCTGAACTTTCATCCTCACTGTCCTCGGAGCTTGTCTCAATGCATAATGCATCGATTTTTGCTTGAAGCTTCTTCTTTTCTTCAGCAATGAAAGCTCTTTTGAACTTCTTCTTCTTTTCATCAGATTTGCCTTTCAGCAAGGGGCAATTTGCTTTGAAGTGTCCAGGCTTTTTGCAGTAAAAACATAGATCATTTCCAACTGCTGGCTCTTCTGATGATGTAGCTTGCTGAGCTTGCTTGTTCAGCGAGCTAGTATCATTCTTGTACTTATGGTAGTTATTACCAAGATGCTTTTTCAGCTTCTCTTTTGCTTTTCGCCTTTCAAGTTCCTTACTGATGAATTTCTTCATGTTTTTAACAACTAAAGCATTTTCATCAGCAGGCTCTTTATCATTCTTCTTTTCAGAAGATGACGGCTTTGCAGCAAGAGCAATGTTTTGCGATTTTTCAGCAAACACATTTTCTCTTTGCTTTGTCTCATAGTTGACAGTAGCAAGATGAGAGAACAACTCAGTTGGTGTAATGTCAGGCATTCCTTGATTCAAACTCCTGATGATAGTTTTCACTTTCTCAGAATCTGAATAAAAATTTCCAACACCCAGCGCTGCCATTTCACTAACAAGAGTTGTGAATCTGAAGTCCAAGTCTTCCAGTGACTCGTTAGCACCTTGCTTAAAGTTTTGAAACTTCAGCTTAAGTACTTCAAGTTTGTTTTCCTTGGTCTTGTCAGATCCAGCACAAAGATCTTGAACCATTTTCCAAGCCTCCTTAGCAGTCTTAGCACCCCACAGTTTGCACTGTATGGTATCCGGAGTTGATCTGATGATGATGTTTCTTGCTTGGCCATCAAGACGGAATCTCTTAGCTTCGTCAGAAGTCCATTCCTCTCTTGGTTTTGGCACAACAGTATCTGAAGGTTCGCCTTGGATGGTTTCCTTTCCAGCTTCAGTGGTTCTGTGAGGGAAACTCCTTACAACCTTGGTGATTTTGATAGGTCCTTCATTAATGACGGTGACCATCTCATCACTAATGGCCTCAAGATGTAACATCATGTTGTTTCGCCATTTCTCGTAATTTTCCAGCTTCAGCAAGGGAGCATCTCCTAAAGACATCCTGTCAGCAAAGCACTACCAAACTGATCAAGTGAAAGTGATTTACGGAAAGCACTTAAGGGGATCTAGGTTCAGTGCAGAAGGCTAAAGAACCTCCTGCTCTGATACCACTTGTTGGTCCCTTTAAACAACAAGAAAAGACTAGAGGGGGGGGGGTGAATAGTCTTTTCAAACTTTCGTCGTTTAAAACTTTCTCAGCAAGTACTTATTACTTTTCAGTAATGAGGTTGCTGATACTTAACTTTCTCAGCAATCGTAAGTTACTTTCCAGTAACTCGGTTTGCTGATACTTAAAATCAGAGAGCGGAAGTCTTTGAAACAATAAGTGCTTTTTCAGCAAGTAAGGTGTTTCAGCAAGTGATGTGAGTGACTGTGTACAAACAGATATAATTTGCTGAAAGCTAAATGCAGTAAGTAAATCACACAAACGCTTTTAGAGTGGTATCTGAGAATGGCGTAATCTCCCAACTAATCCACTTTGTCCTTTCTAGGACTGAATCCACTAAGATATGATTGAGGTTCCTTACAATCTCCTATCTAAAGCGATTCAACAGAAACCAAAGCACACTTGCTTCGTCTCCAACCTAAACTAGAGAACTCAACCTTGTTCTCCACCAAACTTGGTACTTATAATCAGCAAAACTATGCTTGATTAAGTTCCCCCTGAATATCACGCCTGAAAGGGTGTATTTTCAGTTAGAGAGTTTTGGGGTGAGATAACTTAATTATAACTTATTCAGTTACAACAAGTAATCTAAGAAACACAACTTGGAATACTTTGCAGTAAACAAGTTTGATTGTTTCTGGTGTCAAGACTTGTTCTTGTTTGAAAGAAAGAACACTTAACTAATTTCTTAGCCGAGTTTGTTCTACTTCTTAACAAGTAGCTTTTTCAAGCTTTAAGTCTTGGAACGGATCAATGGCAGTAAGAGAGTTTGAAGGTTTGTGAGTTTTAAGCACAAGTGAGAGTTTGATCACGTTGTTGACACACTTCAACTCTTTGCCTGATGACCTCTATTTATAGTGCAAGTAAGGAGCCGTTTGAATTTCAAATCCTAAGGCTTTTGTTCCTAAACATGTCACTATCTTGCTTTTGTACTTTCAGCAGCAACCTTTGTTTGTCTTCTAGTCTTCATGTCCTTTGTGTGTAAGCTTTGCATTAAATGCACCTTTGAATAGAATTCAAACAGTAACAATGGAGCGCAAAATCTCGTACATTCAGCAAGAGGTCACATATGTTCATCAGCAAGTGTTTATTCTCAGTTTCAGCAAGCACAACCTACTCTGTCTTTCAGATTTTCACTTATGCAATGCTGTTGCTGAAAATTTTCACTTTCTGAACAACACGTGCCTTACCAGTCTTCAGCAATCTTCAAGTCTTCAAGTCTTCAAGTCTTCAGATCTTCAAAAGTCTTCAAGATTCTGACCGGTTTCTTATTTGCTTCAATAATTTGTTTATAATAAACAAAATACATCTTCAGCAAATACTTCAATAGGTCATTTTCTTTTCAGAAAATCAAAGCTAAGCATCAATAAGATATTTTCTTTTCAGAAAATAAAATACATCATACGCTAAAGTGTCAATAGATTAATTTCTTTACAGAAATTAAAGTACGTCATCCACAAAAGAAATAACTTATCTAACACCTAACTAAGTCAGCAGCAAACGTTCCTCTTTTACAATGTCCTTAAAGTTCTAAATTCCTATGGACCTTAAGAGTACTAGTTACTGGACTGTTCTTAATTTAGCATGGTTAATTGCTCATCAAAATTACAAGTTTCCTAACACCACATTCATGTATAGGAAAAATTTATGAGGTGAGGCATACATTTATGTAATGACTTTTAGGATTTTCGAAATTAAAGGATTTTTGGTAATATCTAATCATTTTATAAAGTGTGATGATGATATACGTATATGCATAAAAAATACAAACACACTGTCCTTCGGACACACCATCACTTCCATATATATAGATTGATGAATGCTATGGTAGGCATGGGCTTGTGAATGATTGTAGTACGCTGGTACCGTAACAACAACATTTCTAATGCCGTTGTTACTGTACCAGCGTATTTCAGTCATTCTCAAAGTTTTTAGTTCAATATCATAATCATGTAAACCCTCTATTCTTAATAAGTTGTATATACATAATGTAGTATGTGAGAAAGAAATGTGTGTGGATGTTTAGGAGTTTGAAGTCTCCATCTTTAGTCAGTAACTAAAGATGGAGATTTCAAGATCCTAAAGATCCAGACATCCTTTCGTGTTCACATATAACGACGGATTTGTCTAAACACACCTTGCATTTGTCTAAACACATTAAGAGTTTGTATTTTAGTGTTTTGTATTTGATTGTGATGATGCTATATGTATATTAGTTTCCATGGATCAAGCATAGCAACCGGGCGGCCCTCGACGGATCAATGGGCTTCCAGTATTGTCCACCAACGGATCTAAGTAAGTTCTTAATAAATTGGTATTTAATTGTTCTTGTATATATAGTTGTCGGTACTCCAACTTTTAATCTTTCAAAATGTGTGACAGGTTTCAACCTACTATAGCTTCTAGAAGGATTACAATGCTCATGAAAAGAGAGTTCTTTACGCCTCCTGGGAGTGGCGGAGAAAGGTGGGCTACGGGTCCTCGACCCGTGAAGGAGCACTTGTGGGAAGAATTCCAGGTACTTTACTATCTTTACTTGAATATTTCTATATTGGATTCTTGGGGCATTGCCTTAATTATATACGTGTACGTACATTACTTGTTTATCTGTTCTTGGGGCATTGCCTATAGTATCTATTCTTGGGGCATTGCCTATAGTATCTATTCTTGGGGCATTGCCTATAGTATCTATTCTTGGGGCATTGCCTTTACTGTACATACGTGTACGCACATTATTTGTTCTTGTGGGGCACTGATGTGGGATTTTTTGTGGGATTGTTGTGTTGCAGAAATACTACTATGTCCCTCCTGCCAATGCGGAGGGGATATTGAGGGTATTCAACATCCGGGCGGAAAAGATTCACAGGCATTCGATTTATTATGCCAAGGAAAGGTACTTTCGACATAAAGAATGGGTTCAGTACCTCAATCCGGAGCATCGGGATCTGTGGCTGGAATCGTGGCAGAACCATGTGACCCGTGAGCAGGCACATAGGGATGGGGCGTTGACGGCTGATTAGTGGAGAGCCCGTAGGATTAGTGCTTTTTAGGATTGTTATTCTTTATCCATACATTTTAGGATTCTCGTTTATTTTAATGATTATCTTCGTACCTTTTAGTTTCTTTGTACGTACACTTTTGGTTTTTTTATTGAAATTTCGATTATCGTAAAATGAATCAATCGTATATATTTTATTAGTCGTACTCAATTTTGAGTTAAAATAATAATTTTTCACATAAATTCAATAAAACAAAAAATCAATTTTAAAAAAAAAACAGAGAAGTTAGCGACGGATTAGTTTATCCGTCGCCAAATTCCCCTTGCAAGGGAATGACACGTGTCCCTTATTTTTAGCGACGAATAACATAATCCGTCGCTATTTATAGATACGGATAAAGTCATCCGTCTCTATGTTGGTCAACGACAATATAGCGACGGATAAACTCGACCGTCGCTACATATAGCGACGGATAATATTAACCGTCTCTTTATTTTTTAGCGACGCCACTTTTCGCGACGTCCTATTTAGCGACGGGCTTTCCGTCGCTATTGGTGTTTAGCGACGGATCGCTAACCTATAGCGACGGATGGAGTCCGTCGCTAAAATCAGTTTTCCTTGTAGTGAATCTTGCCCAAGTGCATATATCAATTCAATTAATATATCCTTTCAATTAACTCGTAATTGTATGATCAAAATACAATTAATATATTAATACATAATTAATATACATATGTATAATTAATATTTAATTATAAAATATTAATTATGCCACAATCAATTATAATTAACCAAGTTAATTATAATTCTTCCTATAATATCTTAATGGCCCAGGAGCTTGTGAGGGGGTACAACCGAAAAGGCATATCACCGCGTTGTATGGTGCAAATGGACATGCAGAAAGCGTATGATACGGTTGAATGGTGTGCTCTGGAAGGAATTTTAAAGGAGTTAGGGTTCCCGACACAGTTTGTTCAGTGGATAATGTTGTGCGTTACTACCGTATCGTACCGGTACGCAATTAATGGGGTACCGTCTACGCTACTGAAAGCAAAAAGGGGATTGCGGCAGGGTGACCCAATGTCGCCATTACTCTTTGTGCTGATTATGGAATACCTATACCGTTGTTTGCAACAATTGGCCGGGGAACCGGATTTCAACTTTCATCCAAAATGTGACAGGTTGAAAATTACGAACCTTTGCTTTGCTGATGACCTTATGCTGTTTATGAGGGGTGATGCGGGGTCGGTGAACCTTCTCATGCAACAATTTGACAAGTTCTCCAACTCCACGGGGCTGAGAGCTAATATGGGGAAGTGCCGAGTGTATTTTGGTGGCGTCCATCCGACTGAACAGAATATTATCCTCCACCGCACTGGCTTTGCAAGGGGGGAGCTGCCGGTGAAATATCTGGGAGTGCCACTCTCGGCGAGCAAACTCACAATAAACCAATGCCAGCCCCTCATTGATAAGATCTTGAGTAGAATTCGACACTGGACATCGCGCCTATTGAGCTACGCCGGACGTCATCAACTAATTAAAAGCGTCCTCTTCTCCGTCGCTAATTACTGGCTCCAAGTGTTTCCACTCCCCAAGCAGGTACTCCATCATATTGAAAGCATCTGTCGTGTGTTCCTCTGGAGTGGAAAGGATAATCACTCACGCAAATCACTTGTGGCGTGGGATAAGGTTTGTGATGAGCAAACTTGTGGAGGTCTTAACATCATAGCCTTGTATGAGTGGAACCAAGCATTAATGGAAAAATTGCTATGGAACATTCAACAGAAAAGCGATAAACTGTGGATTCGTTGGGTCCATATCTATTACCTCAAGGGCCTCCCGGTTGCTGATTTCGTTCCAACACAGGCCTGCTCCTGGACGGTTAGGCAAATCATGAAGGCTCGTGAGAAAATCTATGTGCTGCCTGCGTGGAATGATTGTACAACATCTGGAAAATATGTTGTGCGGCTTATCTACAACGAGCTAAGGGGGACAGCAGAGAAGGTATATTGGCGGGATCTGGTTATTAGGAACATGGCAAGACCGAGAGCTGTGTTTGTGCTGTGGCTGTGTATGCACAAGCGCCTTGCTACAAAGGATAGGCTCTTGAAATTTGGGGTCCAAACCGATGGAAGGTGTGTATTTTGCTGTGAACCGGAGACGATAGAACATCTGTTCTTTACCTGTGCGTGCGCTAACCGGATCCTCAAAGCAGTGTTGGCATGGACTCGAATGGATATAGCATGGCAAGATTGGGATGCGGGTATGCGTGAACTCTGCAAAAGGTCACGGGGTAAAGGGGCGCGCGCCTAGTTACTCAAAGGAGTCGTGGCAGAGAGCATCTATGCAATCTGGATAGCTAGAAATGAAGGTGTATTCCAACAGAAACCGGTGAACGAAGATGTGGTCATCAAGAATATCATACGAACCATCACATATAGGAGCATTCTGTTCCCAGCCCTGCAACAGAAAGTAAATGAACTTGTATTTGGTTAGTTTTAGCAACTTTGGTAGCTAGAACTTTTTGTTTGTTATTTTTGGGTGATGCGCGGTACTTGGGATGGTATGGACCTCGGTCGACCTTGTGTACTTAACTGTTTTGGAGTAATAAATCTTTTGTTCACTTCCAAAAAAAAATTCTTCCTATAGTTCTTTTGACAAGCCGGTCCACCGTATAGTTGACCCATAGGGCCTCAGTGTATTAAGCTAGACAAGACGACTGGGCATCATGGAATTCTCAATCAATTCCATTTGCAATATTAATACATGAGGACGTTTTGAGAGAAATCTCAAAACTTCCTTTCGTTGGAAAGCCTGTTGCACTCAATGCGGCGATGGTAAGGTCCTTTCATCTGACTTACTAGAATGCATCTAGGATCGATGAAGTGTCTAACCCAATAATACACTCATGACGTCTTCAGTGAGTTGTTTGGTTACCGAGATATATTTAGGACATCCTAAATATATGTGCGTTGGCCAACGACTTTACCAACACAACTATGAATGACTTGAGTAGTACTCTCCTAATGCTACACATGAGAGATGACTCCTCTCCAGAGATCACTTACCAACCAGATAAAGATATGACATGTTGTATTGCCCGGTGTAATATACATACATAAGTAAACATAAACATGAATAACAAACATACATTATATTACGTGATTGTGATGCAGTATATATGTCCTTAAATGTGGTTGTCTCTAGGACATATTTACTATCACCTGAACCTACTGAACCTTGAACCTGAACCCGAACCTCCTGAACCTTGAACCTGAACCCGAACATCATAAATCATTTCAAACATCATTAACCTTACGGTGAAACCTATGTCTAAATATAGATGGTAGTGTTTGTCCTGTTTTTAACATGTTAGGAGCCGGTTGCATACTTATAAACCACAATGGGGAGTTTGTAAGAGCATCTGACACATTCTTATGACACCAACACAGCTGAATGTTATGCTTACAAATTGTGTGTTCTCCTTGGTTACCAATTGAATGTGAAAAAATTTAACTATTCAAACCGACTCTAAATACCTTATCTCTTGTTTGAACATTGAAGAAACACAACATATACATCATCAAGTGCTTTTGGCGCTTCTAGGATGCTGAAAACAATAGAGATAGTACAAGTAACTTTTGTTTATAGATAACGAATCAAATTGCAGATCATCTCGCCAAAGAAGGGCGCAAGAGAACTTTTGGAAGGAGTCAACAAGTCCAAGACCCTCTTCATTTTGTTTGGGATTTTATGCCTAGTTGGATGAATGTTATTTCAAATTTATGCGCAACTGGATTGTCAACTAGTTCATGGTACCTAGTGGAATTGGGTTTTGTTTTTTGCTGCTCTCTGTTTTTTTTTTCCTGGTACCCAGTAGTATTTATGTCTGATGGTCTCTACTCTCTAATAGTATTTGTATAATTCTAAATATGCTTATACCAACCTTATAATTACAATTATATATATACCTTATACCATACTATGCCCCTGTCGAGGTTTGACTTTGGTCTCTCGTATGTTAATATAATATTTTATTTTTATATGGATAATAATAATTGGAATAAGTAAAATAAAGTAAATTCAATTTCTCCATATAAAACAGTGTGTAGAAATATTAACAGGGTGTTTGTGTGTCTAAACTAAAATTGTGTGATTTGAGACACTTATTTGACAATCTGTAAATTTCACAATAAAAAAATGTCGGTAATGCTAATGTCACTGTATTTCGTGTATACAAAGTTACAATAGAAGAAATTGGCACGTTTTATACATGTACTAATATTCAGTTTTTATACTCGAAAGTACCAAAACTATCACACACCCATTTTTCCTATTCTTTTTGCAATTTTGTATTCATATGTTTTCGATCTATTGGATTGGATTACCACACTTGAATTGTTGACTTTTTGCCGTTAAATTAAAATTGATCGACCTATTACAATAAAATATCTAAATTAAATTGCACTAATGTGAAGTAACTACAACATAACCCAATCTAGAGTATTAAAAATGAATTTTACTTATTTCCATACATCATACTGAACCGTCCTGACTCCTGACTTTGACCACTATCCTTATACTTCTTTCGGAAATTTAATAGTTTCCCACATTATTTTTGTTCAATTTTCGATGTCCAGTTTAACCTCAAATTAATCATAGCTCGTTGTTAAAAAAGTAATTTAAAAATTATATTATAAAAGAATACTTCTTATATTTATAAAATATAAATTATAAATTAATTATGAAATAATTAATTATGATTAATTTAAGATCAAACCCAACATAAAAAAAGTAAAAAGAATAAAAGAATGGATAGTTTCCTTCTTAACCTCGAAACACTTCCTCTAAGCTCAACGTCAACCCTCTTCCCCAATACACAGAACAAGCAAGGGTTTAACTCTCTACCTACCGGTCAACCTATCCTCCACTAGAAAGAATGGCGTCTGTTGAAGTTGCATCCCTCTTGGACTACCTTCAGAAGCTCGCGATCCAATATCCAGATCAGATCCACGACGAAGAGGAGTTCCGTAAGCTGGTGAACACATTCGAAGGCTTGAAAGGTTTGCTGGAAGCTGGGTCCAGGAAACAAAAGGCCGATCGGCCCGATCCGATCTTCGATAAGCTGGAGTTACAGTCCAAGGAGGTGGTTCATGAATTGGAGGACACCATCGACT
Source organism: Plantago ovata (assembly GCA_028274465.1). Taxonomy (NCBI): domain Eukaryota; kingdom Viridiplantae; phylum Streptophyta; class Magnoliopsida; order Lamiales; family Plantaginaceae; genus Plantago; species Plantago ovata. The sequence continues at coordinate 12,105 of JAHHQI010000303.1, read as the reverse complement.
CTCGTATCATCACCCTGTCCACGCGTAGCAAGATCATGAATTTTGCTCGTAGATCGCTTACAGTAAAGCGCGAATTCTTCGGAGTAGACCTCAAGTCATTCGGGAAAGATAAGCTGGAACAGTCTTTCTTCAACTTTGAATTTGATTTTAAACGTGTTGGATTTGAAGACATATCTGCAGGCACAAGCATGGAAGCACAAGCATGGGAGCGACCGGTTAGAAACATTCTTAAATTTACTCTTTATTTGAAGAATTTCTATGGTTTTTGACAGTTTGGAAATGGTTCTGATTGTTTTTTTTTTCAATCAAAGGCTTTTCATTTTTCCACTTTAGGCATTTTTATTAAGGTCGATTTAAATTTGGCTCCATTTCGCAATTACACATATTTATACCTCTACCCTGTTACTGAATTTAATTGTATCTAACGCATGTATACTTTTTGCCTATGTTTTAAATCTGGTCTCGGAGGTCATCTGGCACGACCTCGCGATAAGGATCAACGGGGTTGAGCCCGGGTCATCTCGGAGAGGTTTGTCTGGCATGACGGATAAATACATAATTATATATAATTAATAATAAGATAAAAAATAATGAGTGATACAATATAATATAATCTTGGTAAATATCACCATAGAGTACGAGATGGATATATATATACACACCAAATTATGAGAAAAGGTAGGATATTTATATATTTATATATATTTTATAGTCTAAAAATGATATTGTAATAAGTGGGGGTGTGATTACAATTTACTTATAAACTTATTTGAGGATTGAAACTTAAATAAATGGAATGCTTGGATGTAATTTGTAATTATCACAAAAATTGATAACTAATTCCAAAGCAATTCAATTTCGACGGTCAAAGCTGACCTTTGATGTTTTTCAACTAACACGGCAATTCCCAAAGTAAAAGCATATTTCTTCCATTCCACATCTTCAGACCCAAAAAAAAAAATTCCGGTGTCCACAGGGCACAAACCCAAATGACCACTGCATTACTTTCGGATTCTTCCCTCATCCAGATCATAAAAATCATACTGACAATACATAATCTCTTATGTCTCTGATTCATCTCCCAAATATCATCCCTTCTTCTTCCAAATACATAATCTCTTATAAAAAACTTTACCTTGCCGGAGAAATCCAATAATAATGCCAGCACCGCTTGCATAGAAGGTTGCAGAAGGAATTGAAGGGTTCTCACATGGCAATGAACCTAAGTAGAAATAACAGTTTCCGATCTCTAATTCTTTTTTTTTTTTTTCTTTAATTTTTTTAACAAAAAACCGGATCAACCCGGATTGACCCGGTTTAACCGTCCCAAATCTCGGAAAGATCCCAAATTCCGAACAGCCTCCGAATACCGGTTAAACCGGGTTAACCGGTGAGATTCAAAACATAGCGTTTTGCCCTCTAAATTTTAATATGGTATATAAAATATTACTCCTCCATATCCTCACAAACTTCTCATGCATTATACTGCATTTTTGTATTGTTGTGAACCACAACATTTATGAACCGTGAGTGGATTATTAGTTGAATAAATAATAATAAAATTATGGTGGATGGGATATACTATAGTAAATAATGAATTAAAAAAATGGTGAACGTTATCCTAATGTTGTTAATATAGTTATATGGTAGTCAAATTCAAAACCTTTTGTATTGAAATATCGTATGGTAAATTATAAGGGACAGGGATATTTATTTTATTTTTCTTCTTTCTCTTTAAAGGTATCATAATCCTTTACCTTTGCCAGCTTTGATCGGAGTTGCAGCAGTAGCTCCCATCTCCCATCTGGATTGGACTTGCAGCATCTCCGACCTATTGAGAGGTGTTGCATCTCCATATCTGAGCTGCTAGGTACCGAAATCGGGTACCAAAGAAAATATAGGAAAAGGAAAAAGAAAAAGAAAAAGAAAAGAAAAGAAAATGAAAATTTACTTTGGAAAAAGAATTAATTTGTCAATTAGGAGTAAGGTCGTATTTGTTTGGCAAGTAATGAATATTACCTCATGTAATTGTTTTATTAAATAGCATGGGTCTAGAATCTAGATGTATTAAAGGATACGATAACACAACTCTGATAACACAACTCTAACACGTAGAATTGTAGAATTGCAAGGAAACACTACTATAATCCACTAGTACATGGCAAAACAACTATTGAAACGAAGCAAAGCTTCAAAACGCCAAGAGGCAAGACAACACGCCTATTTTCTGATAAAGTGCAATAATAATAAAATCTAACCTAAATGACTATTTAAATATAAACGAAAACCTAACAAGTTAAACTAAAAGCCCAACTAAAACAAAAGACTAAAATCATTCACACCAGCTTCCCTAAATTGTTCTTTTTGCTTAAATTTTTGCAAAAAATCAAAATATGTGTTAAAATCATAACAAATCAGTTTCCCTAAAACTTGAATTGACCACCTAAAAAAATAAAAATAGAGAAAAGTATTCACATGTCTAAACTTGTGCATGCCTAAAACTTTTTTTAGTATATTAATAATTAATTTATATACTATATTTAGAATATGTGGTTATTAAAATTATTATTTATATTTACATTAATTCACTAAAATCAATACGTAGTTAAAATATTATAGGGAACGAGTTTGAGCTTAAAACGATTTTTGATAAATTTATATAGGAAAACTGTTGTGAATGCTCTAACAATAACAATAAGACAAATAATAAATAAGCCCAATGGGTTTGGACTATTCCCGTCTTCCGTCATTCTCTTCTACTTTAAAAATAACTCGTCCTCGAGTTATGCAAGTATGCATGGAAGGGCAAGAACAAACAAACCAACTTCATGTTCTCCTGGATCAAACACAAGCTTGATGAACAACTCCGGCTTCGAAGTCAGCAAGCGGGTAACTCCACAATATTCGACATCTCAAGCATAGCCCTCCAACTGATATCCACCGGGATCAAATACCATACTGCCCATCCAGAATGCTAGCTGTGTACTAGAAACACACAAATAAGTACTCAATAATTCTCATGCAAAAGTTGTCCATCCATATAAGCAAAGATGGAGAGTATAAAAGGCATGTCGCAAGAAGTCCATCAATCACTGCTATAAATTTTCCGGGATCAAAGACATAAAAGCTATCTCCACCAAATGCATTTATCTTCATGGCCTGAGGGGACCTGAGGTGTAAATGTCAAGATGCACAAAAGGACTAGGCTTAAACTCAATGGTCAAACACTCTTGAATTCCCCAAGTAATAGGACTAACAGTAATAATATTGGGGGAATTAGTGTGAACCAGAAAAGATACATTCTCCTGTAATGGTGGTGCACCAATAATAAATAAGCCCCAACTCTTGAACCCAAAATTATGAACAAATATTTCTGCACAACACGTCATATGCTTCCCCAGTACCATGAAACTCAAGTGATTTTCGAGCTGGGACAACCACAATGAAAACGGAACTTGGGCCAACATTTTTAAATCGGACTCGTTTCCAATTCAACAAATCATCTTTCCTAACGCAAACAATGTCTCGTTTCCCTGTCCAGCTTCTGAATTAAGGAGTAAACACAAATCATTCGTTGCAATTTTCAGCAGCAAAATACAACGAAGAAAAACATCCAGTATAGAATAATTTTCATCAAGAGGTAAAACCCTGTCAGGGAGATCCATCATTGCCAAAAATTCTTCAGACACTAGAAATTTGTCTTGCTTTGCACAATTCACAAGCTGAAAATTCGGTTGCTCTGTGCTGAACTTATCATCACCAGTGATGCACTCATCCTGCGCACAAGAATGACCAAAAACATGGTCGTCTACAGAGGAGGTGAAGTCTTCCACATGACTTGATGTCTTGGAGGTATTGACTCCTGTAGTGGTCAGGTGAGGAACCAGTGTATCATACACAAGTGTTGTAGGGGATTTTACATTCTTCGTAACCTTTGGGACGGCCATAGTTCTCGGGGGAAGTGAAAGTAAATTGATATTTTATGACCATGGTAAAACTGATAAATATTTCTTTCACTCAAATACTTGGCATCCTTGGCACCTATCCATGGTTGCCCGAAAATCAGATAACGAAATTTAGACTCCACGACATCAAACATAATAGAATCCAAATAATGCTCACCCATCGAAATAGTCACCAAACAACCGGTATGAACCAAAACAGGGTCCCCATATTCAGTCCATCTAAAATTGTAAGGTTCAGGGTGCTCAACAATATTCAAACCCAATTTGCACACAATATAATCAGATATCAAATTGACACAACTACCAGCATCCACAATAAACTCACAAACTGTACCGTTAACTCGACATCTAACTCGATATCGGGATCGAAAGACACTTGACCACGTATCACCAACAAAGTATGGATTGAAATATACCTGAGTGGCCAAACTGGAATTAGGAGTGATGCTTTTGTACCTTTGCTCATGTGCTCGAACCTGTTCTATGCCAATGGCGTTTTTGGTCACTTAAGTGATCGTCCCTCGCGTTTTGGTCCCAACTTAAATTTTTTTTGCAATTTTGGTCCTTTTCGTATAAATACGAGATTTGTACCCACGATTTTAGTCCCTTGCCACCTCAATGCCACATAATTAGTCAAATATAAAAAATAAATAAGAAAATCAAATTAAAAACAAAAAAACAAAAAAAGAATTTTCAAAAATAATCCGGCACCGCCGCCGGAACTCCATCTGAGCTGAATTAGCTCCGCCCAGAGTGGGCGGAGAAGGCTGCTAGCTTGCTGATGATGATCGATCCTTAATTAATAAAAGTGGATTTGGGAGATTGGAGTAATTGCAAACGCAGTATGACAGCGCTGAAAGGGAGAACATGAACAGTGAAGAAGAACAGCAGCTGTGAAGAAAAAGAAGAATGGCGCAAAATAAATTCGTGAAATTCGCGACTGAATCTGGCAGCTCTGCGCAGTCAGAGGAAAATGCAATTTCCCGTTCATTGAACCGTCGGATCTTCTTGAAATTTTTACATCAGCTTGAATACTCTCTGATCTTAAATCTGAACGGTGGAGATTAAAAACTAATCGTGTTTGGTTGGTCAAATAATTTCTGCCATACAGCAGTAGTTCTTGGGAGGCTAGAAGAGAAGAAGAACGCAGTGGGGCGGCGAAAACGTGCAGAGCAGAGGAGGAGAGAAAGGGAAAAGGGAAGAACGAGGTCATAGGAGGGTGGAGGAGCAGAAAACGCACAGGGGCGGCGTGATTGGGGGCTGTCGCCGGCGGGTGGGAAAGAAGACGGAAGAAGAAGAAACCCAGGATCATACTTGCCACCTCAATCCACATCATGTGCCAAATCAGTATACATATGGAGTATTTGAAGATTTGTATAAATACGGTATGAAATACGGTCCCGGGACCAAAAGTGCAAAAAAAAAAAAATTGACTTGGGGCCAAAATCGTGCGGGTCTGCCACTTAAGGGACCAAAAATGCAATTTCCCCGTAGGTTCTGCGCAGGCCCTGTTTCTGAGAGGAGAGGCCAGATCTGGGCGCCATGGCAGCGCCTGGAGAGTGTTGGGCAACCGCTGTTGCGATGGGATGCGCGGTTAAGCCGCCAGTGGTTGAATGTGGTGCAGCGTCGAGCCACAATGATGTTTCCGACATGGGTAGTCCAAGAAAACATCGATCTTGTCCTGTTGAATCTCTTTTTGGGATTTTAGGGTTTATGGCGAATTAGTGGCTCGATCCAGGCAAATCCTGATCTCTGATACCCACTGATAGAGAACGGAAGCGTAAATGATACGATAACACAACTCTAACACGTATAATTGCAAGGAAACACTACTAGAATCCACCAGTACATGGCAAAACAGCCATTGAAACGAAGCAAAGCTTCAAAACGCCAAGAGTCAAGACAACACGTTTGTTTTCTGATAAACTGCAATTATAATAAAACCTAACCTTAAAACCAAGAGGCAAGACAACGCGACTATTTAAATATAATCGAAAAGCTAACAGGTTAAACTAAAAGCCCAACTAAAACAAAAGACTAGACTAACAATAAGACAATAATAAATGTCCAATGGATTTGGACTATCCCGTCTTCCATCAAGTTCCTCTACACTCTAGTGGCAAGTTAAAGTATTGAAAAGTAATACTGAAAATACACGAACTAGCCACAACAAGGATGACCTAAAAGTGTGATGAAGTATCATCATTACGTCCTTGGGCTTCATGTTCTTCACTGGTCTTTGTAGCTCTTTCTAGCATCCCCACCCAAGTTTGATGAGCTTGTCCATCAACCATTTTTGGTGAACAACTTGACCCAACAGGATCCATTCTCATAAGTTTTTTGACCATCTCATCCCAATGCATTTAACTCTGTGTTTAGTGGACATCTTTGAATACTTGTTGCATTTATGAATTTATGTATATTTACTTAGAGGGTGTTTGAGGGTGTTTTGAGTTCAACTTGGGAGCTAATTTAATAAAAAGTTGTAAAATGATTAATAGCTACCTCAATTAAGGGTGTGGATAAAATTGTATTTGGTGTTAATTTGAGAGAAAACTAGGTATATAGAGTAGGGTAACGATGATATATAAGAAGGAATGTATTTTGTTTTCTACCATGTTCGGAAATTGAGTAGAATGGTGGATATGGATGATAGGGATATGAAAGATGAGTGGAAAAGATGAAGGGCGGAGATTTTATTGAATTTATTGCCTATAGAGAAACAGAAAGTGATAAAAGAGTGATAAAATAAAATGAGAAAATGATATTAGAAGTAAAATGATGAATATTGTTGCTCATTTTACAAAATAATATCCAAACACAAAGCTCATTATACTTGCTAAATGAGAGAGCCAGTTTGAATTCCATACACCCTCTTATTTTCGTAATATTGTGATTCTTATGTTATTTAATTATTTACTAATCTATTTACTTATTACTAATCCATCAGAATAACAATAAATTTATAAAAAGAAATTACGTATTAAGCATATTGAACCATGAACACTGAACAGTATTCGTATCCTATTTTTTGAATTAGATGTATCAGCATATTCATATTCATCTTAGAGTAAACCATATGAATTCATTCTATTGAAAGAGTAATAAATAAGTACTACTCGATCTTATAATCTGTCCCTTTTATACAGATAAAAGGAAATTTTGTTGGGCTTGATGACGAACTGGAAATATTACTCGAAGAAGTTTCGAAGGAAACAGAGAAGCTTGAAGTTGTTGCCATCACTGGTATGCCGGGAATTGGAAAGACAACAATGGCGTGGAGGATATTTTCCAATTCGAACGTCCAATACGAATTCCCCACTCGTATTTGGGTTCACGTTTCTCAAGAGTTTAACTGGAGAGATGTGTTATTCACCATTCTAAAATGCTTTACACCTGTTAACGACTCTATACTCAACAAATCTGACTCTGAGATAGAAAAGACTTTATCCGGATATCTAGGGATGGGAAAATTCCTGATAGTTATGGATGATGTGTGGACGACAGAGGTATGGAACGATATCAAACATGTTTTCAAGTGGGCAGGAGGAAGAAGCAAAGTTATAATAACTAGCCGCAGTGACGAAGTGGCTTCGCAGGCATCCAGAAAACGCACGTTGCGGGTCCTGACCCCTAAGGAAAGTTGGCACTTGATGCAGTTAGCAGTATTTGGAAAGATAGATAGTTATCCTCGAGAGTTGGAAAAAGTGGGTAAACTCATAGCAGAGAGTTGCAAGGGACTTCCTGTTGGTATCATAGTGGTATCGGGGATTCTCGCTACTCAGGAAACAATGGTGCACTGGGAGGAGGTCTATGATAGAGTGAATACTAGTACTCTAGGAAACGACTTGCATCGTGTTATTTCAATGAGTTACGTCACATTGCCTCCTGATTTGAAACTTTGCTTTCTCTACTTGGGGATGCTTCCAAAGGACAGTGAATTCCCAATATGGAAATTGACCTGGTTGTGGATCTCAGAAGGATTCATAACAAAACACGAGGGAAGAAAGCTGGAGGACACTGCGAGAGACTATTTGAAGGAGCTTATTGGCAGGAACTTATTGATGAAGGGTAGAATAAGTATCACTGGGGAGATGATAACGTGTCGTGTTCACAACATGGTACGTGACTTCTGCCAAAATGAAGCTGCTACTGAGAAACAGAACCTGTACAAAGAAATAAGATCAGACCCTAAAACCTTTGAGCCTTCAATCGCAAGTTTAGATCATTTCCGCCGCCTTTGTATCCATACTAATGTCCGTGATTTCTTCCTTCAGAAACCAAAAGCTGAAAAAGCTCGTTCTTTTTGTGTTTCTCCTCGATTCCCATCATATTCGAGAATAACGATATTTCATGCTTGGGTGATGCTTTTAGTTTGGTGAGAGTCTTAGATGCCACCTCCTTGAAGTTTACAAAATTTCCACCCAATCTCACCCGATTGGTCCATTTGAGGTATCTCATTCTGTCTGGCGAGTTCAAGACTCTGCCTAAAGACATCTCCAGACTTTGGAGACTGGAGATCCTTGTTCTGAACACATCATCACGCAAACTTGAAGTTCTGGGCAACATATGGACAATGATGCACCTGAGGCATTTAAAGACAAAGCATCCCTTATTCTCCATAAAGGGAAGGGCGAAGGTGGTCAAAACCTTCATACACTTGGTAGAATATCGCCCGAAGTTTTAACTGAAGGTGTGTTGACTAAGATGGAAAACCTCGAGAAGTTGGGGATTCGAGGCATGCTTTCTGATGCGATGAGCTTGGAAAAATTAGGCTCTCTAAGAAAAATGACACTGGTGCATGACGTTTATCCTGATCACGCTTCTGAACGCCCAATGCGTGGCCTTCCTCGTCCATACAATTTTCCCCCAAGGCTCACAACTTTAGTCCTGATAAATACATATCTGGGTTGGGAGCATATGCCACAAATTGGACAGATTGATACTCTCAACGTGCTCAAACTTAAGGAAAATGCATTCGTCGGAGAGAGCTGGGAAGTTGCTGATGAAGGGTTTAGGCATCTTGAAGCTTTGTCAATTGATGACTCAGAACTAAGGTATTGGACTGCCTCACGGTCTTCTTTCCGGGTACTCCGAAGGCTAGAACTCAAACATTGCAAGTACCTGCAAGAGGTTCCACCAGAACTGGGGGAAAGTCTTGAGATGTTGTACATGGAATCTGTTACCAGGTATGCGATCTCTTCTGCCAAGGAAATTGAGTGGCTTAGAGGAAAAACCCAAATTCGGTTGGGTAGAGCAAGTGACAGAGATTCTGGATTCAAGCTCATAATTGCTTCTGAAGATCAAATTGCGTACTGAAAAATCACACATTCACACTGGTGAGTAATGATCAGCTCTTAGTCTTTTGCAAGTTATTTTCTGTGTATGGCATGTTTTCCTTACGGCCTTTACAACATCATCATATCCGCTGTTTCGTGTGAGTTAAAAATTAGTTATTGAAATCTTTCAGTAAAGAAGCTATAAGATAGAGTACTTTTAATATGGCAAATAAGAGTACTTCTTTCAGTAAAAATTAGTTATTGAAATCTCTTTCTGCTGTACTTGTTTCCATTTTACGGTGGGAAATCTGATCATAAGTTCTTCACTTTATACCATTCTCTAGCTTCATAAATTACAGACTTGCTACGTATACAGGCTGTTCAAACATAATGCAGGCTTTGCACGAAATTTGATTTTTTTAAACAGGTGTAAATGTAATAAGGTAAAATTTAGGACCAGTCATGGCTAGTCGGGTATCCGTAGGTGCCCTTTACTTTGTTGCTAAAACCTTAAAATTAGGAGTGTAAGCCAGATATTTCCTAATGAGGAGACTCAAACTTCGGCAGTGCCTTTCTGTCATTGCTGTCTTGCTTTGAGGAAGATGAAATTGATTTATGATATCAATATTCATCATTTCCAAAGTGCATTTGTTCCAGGTGTGGAATGCATACTTAATTGTTTTTTGTTTCTTTTTTTTTTTTTTTTGCGTATTTTCACATTAATCAGCACATTTCATTGCTGCTTAACTTATCTGTTGAATTTACCAGGCAAGGATGATTGGTACTTGATGCAACCAGATGCAACATGATGATGATGATGATGATGAGCTACCATATATCATTACCTGTCTTTTTTCCTTAATTTCTTTTTTTTTTTCTCTCTCTTCCAGTTTCACTGGACATTGAAGTTCAATGATTGAACAATGTTATATATATGCATACAGATTGTACTCGTGTGGCGACATTCAGCTGCTCTCTCCACCTTCATGTGTGTATTGCATTTAAGTTTCTGGACTAAGGGGCATGCTTCTGCTCACAAATAAAATGTATGATAAATTCACTTGGAGCTCTTTAGATTATGATTGATGTGTCATCAGTTCACAAGTTCACCCTGAATTGATTCATCAGGGTTTGTACTTTGTGAAGCAGTACGCCTGATTTCATTGCCTGTTCTATCTGTGTAAACAGATAATTGTTGCATAGTAAATATTATACAAGCATCCAAACTCTTCCAAGCCAAAAAGCTTATAACAAGAACAGTAATATAAATGGATGTTATAACATTGAAAACTGGTTTTTCCTAAAATTTGCAGCAAAAAGTTAGTAAAGAAACTGCTGTACTATCATACCAGAAAGATGAAATAGAGATGGGATACATCTTATTAGCAAATCCATTACAATTTTGAGGTAAGAATTGGAGCTAGTGCAGGCTAGTTCAGCGACATTAATTAAAATTGGAGCTCAATATAAGATGCTGCAAATCCAACGCTTCACTTGGTCTCATTCAGCCTGGGAATTTTCTTGTACTCATATTCTCTACGTCTACCTTTTGTTGTAAAGCCTGCAAGAGAACAAGCATAAATCAAATTTCCTACACGTACATTACTGCGAAAAGCAAACATTATTGAAGTGTTGTTACCTTCAGCTGTTCCTCTAGTGAAATGTTTTTCTGCTTATAAGCAGCCACAGGTCCAGTTCTTGAAAGTGCTTTTCTCGTCTCGATGATTTCCCAATCATGGTCATCCTTCACTTTAGCAACGGCTGAAGCAGGAATTTCACACTGTTAAATTTCAGAAAACAATCACATATAACTGCAAGTCTGCAACTCTATTACAACAAAATATAAAGCAGTGATCACCATTCGGATCTCAGAGAAATAGAAGACAATAAAAAAGACTAGCTTGCCTTGCACTAGATGGCCGAGCCCAATTGCCCAAACACAGTCAACAGGATCATTGGGAGACCGCATCTAACAAATGGCCAACTCCTCCCCCAACGTCTGAACCTCAGAGCCAAATTCTGAGAACTGACAGTGGATTAACCACTCCACCACCATCGACCTTCATCAGTTGATCAATTGTTACATGAACGTTTGTCATTTCTGCAAAATTAAATAACATAATCCTTCAGTCACAGTTCCAAAAGTGAATCTATCCATATCAGCTAATAGTCTCTTTACTTTCCTCGTATTTTTTAAACACATTCAGGGTGTTTGGCTTTAAACTTGATTTTGGTATTTTATTATTTTGGAAAAGAGGGTATTTGGGTTACAATTGGCTTTTCTAATATGACAAAAGGCACAACCCGAGTTACTGTGCCTCGTAAACAAAAAAAAACCCTCTCTCTAGCCTGCCACAAATCAGTCTCTCTCTCCCTTATCTCTTCTCACCCAAAAAAGACATGGCCATCGGGAAATGAAATCGGCCAAATCTTCGCCGTTAGGCCACCCACGACGAAACCAAACACACCATTACACTCCCCTCGTCCCGATCTACAATTCTATCGGAACCAAATTTCAAAACGGTTGACTTCCTAAATCGATGGTCGATGCGTGGAGCTTTCCGGCGGCGCGTTGCGTGTACCTTGGAGAGGCCATGAACGACCCGTGGTGGAGGGAGCTCGTACGGTAACGAAAATGGTGTTTCCCGGCGGCCTTCGTTTTTGTCGCAAATGGTTTTTCCGACGGTTTCGTTTTGTCGAAAATGGTGTTTCCGGGGGGTTTTTTTTTCCAATTTTTATTTTTTTTCCCAAAAAACGTAAATTAGGAAGTAGATTTAATAATTCAGATTTTTTAATTTCTTATATACTAATAATTCACTCAACAATAACTAATCCTCTCACTATTTAAACAACCCCACACA
>JAHHQI010000301.1:0-41478 GCA_028274465.1 Plantago ovata | reverse complement strand
CAATATAAATTAGCACAAGAGCAATAGCCTAAGATTAGAGAAGTTTTAGAATAATAATACTAAAAAAACCTAAAACTATTTTTATATTAAAGGTGAGGAGAAAGTACATGGAAATTAGTATAATATACTAAAAAAAATCTAAAACTATTTATACTAAGACACAAGAGCAATAGCCTAAACTACTTATAAAACAAACGTATAATAATTTAATTAATAATTACAGATTATTCTGTAATTGTAATTAATTTTAATAATTTTATATTTTAATTGCATCCTACCCTAAAATAGTAGTAGTATAAGATTAGAGGAAGTTTTAGAATTCCTACTACTAATCCTCTTACAATAACTAAGCTTAGCTTATTTAAGGTCATTAATTACTCATCCGAGTCGATCGATCATTCACCTGATCAAATCAAACGTTACAGGTGCTGCCAGAATTGAATCGCAGACAGAGGTAATTAAGTTTGTCTCGTCAATATCTCTCCTTCTCCGGCCTATTCATTCATTCTGTGTGCATATAAATTGATTATTGTGTTTATGCTAATTATTAGAGTTCATATAGCTATTGTTAAAAAAGCAAATCAATTAGAGGCTCCGATCTCTCTCTTATATGTATAGATTTTATAACTTTTTGTAGGTTTTTAATTGATAAATTACAGTACATAAAACCAACCAGTGAATTCTGATAGTGTGATCGATGTTCATACCGGTAAAGATTTATTTTTCGTCTGTGGTTCGATTTTATATAGTATTTCAACACAACCAGGACTTTGCATGCATATATTTTAAGAAAGGCCTGTATATTTGGAAAATTAATAACCATCATGCTAGTATTTTGTTCAATGCTTAATCTTGTAAATATAACTTGTTCTCTGGTGTGTGACTTTTGTCTTCGACCATTACAGGTCCATTCATTCATTCTATTTCTTAAGCATGAATCCTTGTACTGAAATTGTTGAAGACCGACCGAGTAAGAAAGCTTGTCTTGCCCCTTGTGATTATGTTAGCGATATACCTGATGATATCCTAAGTCAAATATTTTCCCACATCCCAATGGAGGATGCTGTGCGGACTAGTATCTTGTCTAAGGATTGGAAGTACAAATGGACCTCCATGTATAAGTTAGACATCGACAATCGCCACTTTAAAGCAAATCCCGTAGTTTTGTCAACTTTCTGAATAGAACAATCCCTTCTATTCAATGCCTAAGAATCTTCAGGCTCAACTGTGTCGTGATCCCCAATGGCGACGGAATGATTTCAGGAGATGGATCTCTACTGTACTGGAACATCATCATGAACTCGAGATTTGTAAATTACCCTTGCTAGTCCAGTTGTCTTGCCTGTACTGTAGCCTCCTTATAGCACTTCATTGGAACAATTGTCTTTTTTTACTACTTTCAAAAGCACTTTGAAGGTTGCTGTGAACAATATTGCTCCTAAACTCACTTATTTGCGCCTTGTGCGGTTAATATTGTGAGCAGTAGCCCAACCTTGACATTTACTTTCCCAGTCCTAGAAAAATATCACTAAGTCATCACCAATGGTTGAATGTCAAATCTGTCATGATACATGCCCCTTCACTCACTACACTCACGTCTGCGCCAGACTCTGCAGGCAGGATCAAGGATTATGATTATTCTATTAAAATAGTTGCTCCTAAGGTTACTACTTTTGATTGTACAAGTGTACTGGAAAAAATTACGGTCAATGGATCATCAGTTGTCTCTGCATATATGAGGTTTTATCCTGATACAAGGTTTGACCGCGGCGCACGTAGAGAGGTTGGATCACGACTTGGAAAACTACTCAACAAGTTTACTAATTGGAAAACTTGGTTCTACACGGTTGGTTCACAAAGGTTCGAACTTTCTCAAGTTTTTGCTGATATGATGCATTCGTGTTTCATATCCATTGCTTAATGAGATAGGTGATCTGTTGTACCAACATTAAGTGGCATTTGTCTCTCTTATATTTTCCAGGAATCGCAGGCAACATTCCTTTTTGCCGCCATAATAAGCTTAGACGACTTTCCTTGCCATATAAGGGTAGCCACAAACTACTGTTGAGTTACTTCATGCAGCTCCATCACTAAAGTTCTTGTTCATACACCTGGTAATTAAGCTTCATTATTGTTCATCTTAGAACGTAAAATGATTGGCCTGGCTGGCAGGCAACCTTGTTTTCGATATCTTCTCTCTTAAGATTAATCTGTGTCTTTTGCTCTCTAAACCAGCAAAACTGGCGCCTTATAATTATGAAGCTTTGGAATCTATACCAGCTTGTATTACATCTCACCTGGAGGAAGTTGTGCTTCAATATTATATACCGGGGATCATTTGTGATCTAGCAAAGTTTTTGTTCAAGAACGCAGTGCACCTCAAGAAATTCAGTATTACATTTGTCCTCCTGCAAGGAGGAAAGAAGTAATAGAGATGTTATCGACTATCCCTAGATGTTCGACTTCTTTAACAATTGATGTGGTTAGTACTAGTTATTATGCGTGTGAATATAGGAATTACGATAAGTTATGGTCATTTTAAATATGATTTATGGAACTATATATATGTATGTTTTCCACACAATGTTATATGATATAAAATTCTTTTACGTGGTACAAGCATATAATAGACGTGGAGTGGGTCGTTACAAATCGTATTAGTGTAGAAATCGACCGGCATTTGCGTTATTTCAAAAGAAATTGATAATATCATGTTCGTGAATTGAACCCAGTTGGGCTTTAGGCGTGAAGATAGGCTTGGGAGATTGGCCTGCTTTCCTGTGTGTGTGTCTCAAATGTCTACTACATTAGGCTGGTAAAAGATTTACAATTTTTTTTTTTTTTTTTTTAAGTACTGTATTTTTAATCTTTATGGAAATTTAATTACAACCCACCACCACTCACCAGCAAGTTCAATTTATTGTTAAAAGCTCAAATCCCCGTTAATGGGTTTAAATATTGCAAGTAATAGATATAAGTCTCCTTGCTAAAGTCAATTCTTGTACTTATTCACTACACAACTTTAATATGCCGAATTAGGTAGCCTCTTAATCATAGATATCATATGACTAAGACTAAGCACCAAATTAACACTGCTTCCATTTGATGGCCTCTGAGAGAGAAGTATTTGGCCTCACAGGGCCAACTTTCTCACTGCAGTTGACTGGTAAGATTGTTACTAATTCTAATTATACAAAAGTGTATGTGTTCTGTGTTTCCATACATGTGTATAATTGATCATTTTCTGATGTGTTTGAAGGCACAATTCACACCATAGGAGGTCTATCGCTGCGAGTTTGGTCAAAGGAGTTTACATACTTGAACGCGATCGCCAACAGAATCGCCAGGGGCCTCACGCCCTGGCTCCTCCTTGGTGGGAGTTTTTCGGCTTCAAATTGATCCATGTGTTAGTTGACGATCACGACTTGTCATACTTTGGTGCTCTTTTCGAGTTTACCTTGTCATATCCCCATCAGAATTACCCAGGCCAAAGGCCACCCCAGTATGTTATCGCCTTCCGTGGCACGATCAACAAGGAAGGCAATCGAGCACAGGTAAAGTCTCAACGTTCCAGCAAAACATGTTTGGAAATTTCGTATACTATGAAGGTATCTTTATGTTCTGCGCGCGCCACCATTTATGTTCTTTGTTAAAACAGGATCTGAAGTTGGATCTACATTGCGTCCTCAACAATCTCCATGGCAGTAGACGCTACCAAATCGGGATTGAATCTACGAACAGCATTATCTCCAGAGTGGGACCGGAGAACATATGGCTAGCCGGACATTCCTTGGGATCATCCATAGCACTACTCATAGGCCGGCGTATGGCCAAGAACTCAGGCATTCATCTCGAATCATATCTCTTCAACCCTCCATTCATCTCCGCTCCACTCCAACGTCTCAAAAACGAAAAGATCAGGTTTGGATTGAGGCTTGCGAATAGCGTTCTCACAGCTGGAATTGCTGCAGCTGTTAGTGGTGCAAAGAACCAAAGGACTAAGGATAACGACCCGTTCGTGGGGCTATCTTCATGGGTACCGTACTTGTTTGTCAACCCATACGACCCTATATGCTGCGAATACGCAGGTTATTTCGAGCATCGGGAGAAGATGGAAGAGTTTGGGATTGGAAGGATAGGAGGCTGGCTACCAAACACTCAATAGGGAGCCTTGTTTCTGGTCATGCTAAAGGAATAGAGAGTGAAGCTGTGCATCTGATTCCTTCTGCATATTCGACTACCAACATTAGTCCTTGTATGGAATTCAAGGAAGCTCATGGGATTCAACAATGGTGGAGGCCGGATTTGCAATTAGAATACAAATTGTACCAATATCAGTAAAACATGCACTTGTTTGATTGTCTGTCATTTTGAATCATTTGCAGCTAAAGTTTCTGCATTTCTTGGATGCTTCATGCAATTATTTAACGGTGTTCATCTACTATTCTACTAGTTGTTGCATAATTATTAATCTAATACTAGTACATATTTGAACTTGTCAGCTCAACCACTAATCAGTACTAATCTTGGATATTTGTACATTAATTTGATTGTAATATATGTTCAAGTTTCAATTAAATAGCTCGTTAAAGATTCACTTCGACGTGAAGATTTGTAAGTATTATATTTGTCAACTATTTTCAGTTTACTTGCTAAAGTGTAGCTAGTTTTCTAAGCTTTTCCATTAATCAAACGGAATATTTCTGGTCAATCAAAGGTTCTCTTTTGATTGATTTGAGTAAGTACGTAACACCAAAATACTCTTAGAATCAGTACATGATCATAGTCCATAGAACGTCCGCAAGTTTGATGCATGCAGGTTAGGCACTTGAACAGTGGAGCCTGAAGATTCTTAGGCATTGAACAGAAGGAATTTTCTATTCATAAAGTTGATAAAACTACGAGGATTAGCATTCCAGTGGCGATTGTCAATGTCTAACTTATACATGGAGGTCATTTGTACTTCCAATCAAAGTCAAAAAATGAGAAAAGGGACCAAATTTGCCAAACATGTTAAACTTCAGGACCAAATTGTCGCTAGTGGGACTGCATTTGCCATACCCCTCAAACTTTGGGACCGAAATGTTTGAGCAGTTTGAGTTGGATAAATCGCTAGCTAGCTATACATTCATTCATTTCTTGGAATTTGATGTGATTTAATTTGTACTATATGTTTGTGAAATGTCTTTGACTCTTTTCTACTTTGATTTCTACTTTAATTTGTATAGTATTTATTATTGCATATGCAAGTCGGGAAACTTGTAATTTTAGTCCTCTAATTGGACATTGCAAATACCTATTCCCAAATTCCAAATCGAATAAAAAATGTAAAAAAGTTGTAAATAAATGGAATTAAACTTGATAATTTGCGATTTTGGGAGGGACTAGGCTGCTGAGTAGGATACGGGCGAATTTGACTCGCGAATTGGTCTCAACCCTTTCGATGAACTAGCTTCCGGCATTATATTATCCACAAAAAAATTGTGAAGAACCCTAATTCCCATTTATTCAATTACACCATTTCACTGAAATTCACTGGAAATGAGGAGACTTGGGTCTCACGTCGACTCAGGAGAGTGAGGAGTGCCCATATCACACAGTACACTGAATCAATGGAAATTGTGAAGAGTGTACTAGTTATGTGTATTAGTTATTGTAGAATTAGAATCAACATATATCTGGTTATTGTTCCTATAATGAATCATTTTTTATTTTATTTTTTTTACCGATCATTTGTTGATATTTTGACTAATGAAATCAATGAACTCCACTTTGTGTCAACCATATTGGAAGACGAAGAAAATAAGAATCTGTGCAACTCCACTGGGAAGACTTTGATGTCAACCACTTGAAAATATGAATCATACTTTTCTATATGTTAATTTACTTTACAGGCGGTCCCCTTTCTTCAAACTTTCTTGAAAATATGAAATATTTAGGCTAACAGGACCAACATTTCTAACAATTGATTGGCAATGGTAACAAGCCATAATCATAACTGGACTAGTTGATTATGTTATGTTTCCATCTGTAACATAACTGAGAATATATCATTTCCCTATGTATGTGTGTTAGCAGGTCAGCGAACCCATAATTTTTTTTTTTTTAGTCTGATCGAGTTTTCGAGTGAATTTTGAAAATTGATCGAGCGATTCATGTAAAGTTTTTGAAATATTGGATGGAGTATATGACATTTGAATTTATCTATTGAATCGCAAGAGTTTGATGATAAAGGACTTAAGGACGATTGGTTCTCGTGACCAGTGTCCTGCTAGTCAAATATGTGTGGGCAGGATGGCGTTCTTGAAAAGGGTGATTATGATATGCACGACATTCTCTAAGACTAGTATATAGTAGTAGTATATAGATTTCAACTTGTGTCATCTGCAATTCTCCACTCATTGTTCATCATGCAATCATCTGATCATTTGATATGTATGGAAGTACTTCTTTCTTGATTTGCCTATTTACCCTTGTATCTTCACAGGTTTCATTAGGTGATACCCAGACAAGGGGACACTCTAAATCCACGGTAATACTAAATTCGTACAACCCATTCAATTCGTTCACCGTGGTATTTTACATCCTGGAGGGTAGTCATTACGGTTATATTGCAATCTGGAACAGGGATATTTATCCTTCCTTTCCAGTATGGATTTACAACCGGGCTGATAAGGGAGAACGGGGAAACATGGGGTCGAAACAATTCGCCCGCTATGACCCTCGAAATATGCATACAGGATCAATAGGTCGCCGCCAAACCCAGACCAACTATTAAGGACCATCGAACTAATAAATCGGTACCCTCGAAAGGGTCAACTATCCGACATCATGGTACCTCGTACCGACCAACCCCTCTATTGTCCGGATAAAGGGATCATATCTCCAGAGCCGGGACCGATCCGTATCCTCTATAAATACTACTACTTCATTGTTCCCACGCACACGGACTTATCAACGTTCACACTCATAATCATTACATCCCACTTATTTCCATATTCATTGATTTGGTGACGGCCTAACTTAGGTAGACCGTTTCACCGTCCCCTCCCCCTTAACCTTCTTCTCTCTACAGGTACCGGAGTTCCCCGGAGAAGATACTCACCCTAATCCACTATGGAGTGAGAGATGATAGAGTAGGCCCTTGAACGGTTTTTACCCTCATCACGGGCCAATCCAATTTCCAGTGTTTCTAGCGCCAATATGATGATTAGCAGTACTGGGAGCTTGCTTGTCATCCTCGGGAATGGAGATGATCCTCCAGAGTTGTATACCGGCAAACATACAGGCCAGAATGTGACTGCCACTTTGTCTGGTTCTGGGAATTTTGTTCTGAGAGATAATGATGATGAGGTCATCTTGTGGCAGAGCTTTGACTATCCAACTGATATCCTTCTTCTGGGGATGAAGCTAGGAATTAATCACAAGACTGGAAAAACTTGGAGCCTCACTTCCTGGTTTGGGGAAGCTAATCCAGCATCTGGTCCTTTTAGGCTCGACTGGGATACCAATGCAGACAGACTACTAGTCAGGAGGTGCCTGAGGGGTACTATGTTCAATCGCCCAATCTTACCGTCAAGAAGTTTCAAAATATGCTTCTCAATGTCGCGATTGCTAAGCATGTGGAAATCATTCGGAGGTATAATGACAGCTTCATTTTTTTCGATCTCTTTTTAGTTCATTCTACTTCATTGAATTTTCTAGGGATATTCTCATTTAATTTCCACATACAATTTTCTTACATTTCGGCTTGCTGCTTGAACAGCAAATTAACTCTTATGTTTTTTATATATATGCAGACTTATTTGGTAAACCAAGGAATTGTGTATCTATGACACATTTTTATTTATCTTTGACTATTGTGAGTTGTGAATAGTATATGTCCTGCTAGTCAAGATGTGTGCTTGTAGCCATGGAAAGATAAGTCCTTTGAAAGTTCAACTTGTTAATTACTTCTGTCATTCTCTAATACTTGAAAACATAAATGCCTTGAAAAGTTCAACTACTAATTGTTTCATCTGTATTTCTCCACTCATTGCTCATCATGCAATCATCTAATCCTTTGATATGCATGGAAGTTCTTCTTTTCTTGTTTTCCCTATTTACCGTTGTATCTTCACAGGTTTCATTAGGTGATACCCTCAGACAAGGGGACACTCTAAACTCCACTGTGATACTAAATTCAGACAACTCATTCAACTCGTACTCGTTCACCGTGGAATTTTACATCCTGGATGGTAGTGATTATGGTTATATTGCAATCTGGAACAGGGATATCTATCCTTCTTTTCCAGTATGGATTTACAACCGGGACAATCCAATTTCCAGTGTTTCCAGCGCCAATATGATGATTAGCAGCACTGGCAGCTTGCTTGTCATCCTTGGTAATGAAGATGATCCGATAGAGTTGTATTCGGGCAATCATGCAGGCCATAATGTGACTGCCACTTTGCATGATTCAGGGAATTTTGTTCTCAGAGATAATGATGATGGGCTCATCTTGTGGCAGAGCTTCGACTATCCAACTGATGTCCTTCTTCCGGGGATGAAGCTAGGAATTAATCACAAGACTGGAAAGACTTGGAGCCTCACTTCCTGGTTTGGGGAAGCTAATCCAGCATCTGGACCATTTAGGCTCGACTGGGATCCCACGACACAAAGACTACTAGTCAGGAGGCGAGGGGTACTATACTGGTCAAGCGGAGAATTGACAGATTACTATCTTCAATGGGCCAATATCACGATCATGAACTTTCAAAATATGAATCCCACAAACGGTAGCTTCAATTTCACTATTTTCAAGAGCAATGATGAGGAATACCTCCTCATGGATCATCCAGTAGAATTTCCAGATATGGTGTCAGGGGTATGATCATTATCGAGCAATGAGGCTGGACTATGAGCGGGCGGATTTATCTGATAATTATGGGGACTTATTAGCAGCGGTCAGTCTTTGTTCTGGTTATAACACTTCTGATGATTTTACAGGCTGCCAGTCGTGGCAACAACCAGAATGCAGAAACCAACAGCAGACTTTTACCCGAAGGTCTGGACATTTGGGGAATCCATATTTAAATCAAAGCGACTTATGCAGCTTCAGTGACTGCAGAGAATCTTGCTGGAATGAGTGTGAATGCGTTGGGTTTAGAGACACTCCAACCGGGTGCTTATATTGGAGGGGCAGAAATCTCAAGTTTGAGCAGAGTTATGATGGTTCTGAACCTATAATACATGTCTAGAGGATGGATCTTCCAACAACAGTAAAGGTATGTTCTTTAGCCCATTAACAATACTGTTATAGCTACTTAGATCTTTTACTGCTGATATATTATTCGTAATAAATGCAGGTTCACGAATATTGACATGGATAATCGTGGCTGTAATTATCTCAGGGCTACTATTTCTGGTTGCCATGGCTTTGATCCTTGCGCGAAGATCTAAAACAAGTATTATATATAAACTGATCATTTATTTGTTGAGATATTGTCTAGCTAATGTTCCTCATTTATTGACAGTCTTGCATATATACTTATCTGATAGGAAAAAGGAAGGAGGAAATGAATGAACTGCTGACACTTGAAGGATATACCGAGGCTTATGATCATGAAAGGGAGGAGCCAAACGCCATGATCTCAGAATGTTTTCATATGCCTCAATTACTGCTTCTACAAATGACTTTTCCGAAGACTACAAACTGGGTGAGGGCGGTTTTGGCCCTGTTTATAAGGTACAGGCTGGTCTGCATTGAACACAAGATGACATTGAAAATAGATTGATTATATTCGAGGTTGCTTATATATCTGTGAACTCGTTTTCTTAACAAGCTAAGCTGTGTGTACGCATTCTCACAGGGTCAAACGACTGAAGGGCATGAAATAGCGGTGAAGCTGTTGTCACGACATTCTGGACAAGGATTGCTCGAGTTTAAAACTGAGCTAATAATCATTTCTAAACTACAACATGTGAACCTTGTTAAGCTGGTGGGATTCTGTATACACAGAGACGATAAAATGATAGTCTATGACTTCATGCCAAATAAAAGTCTGGACTTCTTTCTTTTCGGTGAGTTGCTCTTCTGGCATATTCAATTTTTCATATCCTATATCCAACCGTGATAATGTCTCCTCGGCCTTCAGTTCACTTTTGTGACTTATATTGCTACAGATCAGTCCAAGAGGATGCTACTAGACTGGGATCAGCGTTTCAACATTATTCAGGGAATTGCTCAAGGACTACTCTACCTTCACAAGTACTCTCGACTGAGTATAGTTCACAGGGATCTAAAGTGCAGCAACATTTTACTCGATGAGAATTTCAATCCAAAGATTTCAGATTTTGGTCTTGCTCGAATCTTTAAGCAGAACACAGATGAGGCCAACACAAACAGGCGCGTTGGGACATTGTAAGTAATCTGTGAACAAGAATCAATGATATCTATCCGTTTTAAAAGTTTTTGTATTCTGACAATCAAACCAATGTTTTCCAGTGGTTACATGGCCCCTGAATACGCAATGCAAGGAACATTTTCATTCAAATCAGATGTCTACAGTTTCGGAGTTCTAGTTCTTGAGCTCGTGAGTGGTAGGAAAAACACTAGTTTCCAGGACATTGATGGTCCGCTAAATCTGGTTGAATATGTAAGTTTTGAAAGAAACTTAATTCGTGTCTACTTTGATGATCGTGGTCTGTTAATTTTCACAAATTAACATGTGGATACGATTATTTTAGGCCTGGGAGCTTTGGTACAAGGACTCGAGTCAAGAACTCATGGATCCAACGCTAAGCAGAACATGCAATGTGGAACAAGTGAAAAGATGCATCAATATCGGGCTTCTGTGTGTAGAACACCGTGCAGCTGATCGGCCTGACATAGAGGAAGTTGTATCCATGTTCAAACATGAAACAATACCTCTTCCGCCTCCCCGAAACCCTGCGTTTATCACAAGAAATAATGTGATTGAACAACTTGGAAACTCTACACCAGACAATCTTTCGGTTAATGAACTCTCAATTTCACAAACCGGAGGCAGGTAATGTACTAGAGTCTTCGAGTTTAAGGCCTTATGTTACATATTATTTCCTTGTAAAGATTTGAAGAAAGCTCATAGTGATTTTCAAGATGTGCGTTTATTTTCTTTCAAAAAATTTACTCTTTTACTTGCATTGATGCAAGCATCGAGTGATAGAAATCTAACACTCTCAAAAGCTCGAATTAATAGGAGGTACGTAATCTAGTACTTCATATTATTCTTCAATATCCAGAACGACTTTTGTGATGTATTATTGTAGCACTTGCCAGGTCTCTGGCAGCTTCTAAATGTAGGTGTGAAATTGAAAATAAGCACTTTAAGTAATGATCTTGAACGGAATGTCGTCCCAAAATTAGCCCTCTTGTTCTCGCATTTACTGTACACGTTTTTAAGAAAATATAGAATATAAATGAACTCGATCCACTGGTAGACGTTGGCGTCCACCATTTAAAGAGATCATATTCATGTTACTCTACGTTATTTTCATTCGAAACAATTCAATTCAGTTTAAAAAATTATACTCCCTCTATCCCGTTAATAATGTGATCTTTGATTTATCCACGTCGATTTTGATTGCATAGAAAGAAAATGAGTTTGATTGGCCATCTTTTTTATATATACATAAGGCATTCTCCGGATAATTCAAATCGAATCAATTGGATGTCCAACTCAGACTTTACTCCTAAACTAAAATATAAAAATATTATTAAAGTAATATTATGAAACTACACTTCATTTCATGAACTTTGGAAAGATAATTTTATTTAAAAAAATTTATTGTGTAATTTAAAAGTTATTTGTGGTCAAAATTGACCCTAAAATTAAAACAACACATATTAGTGGGATGGAGGGAGTATTTGTGTAGTTATTTTTTATTTAAATAAATATATAAATCTCAAATTTGGTGGTAGTTGATGTTTTCAATTTTTAGTCTTTAAAAATGTTTACCAAGTATATCTAAGTTTTGATAATAATTTATATAAGACAAGTCAGTCACTTTTCAAGTTTTTTTTTTTTGGAACCGAACTCAATACTTTTATTCCATTCCAACACTACAAACCAAAACCGATCAAATGATCCAAGCAAATCAAGTAAACATCAGAGTTACCAAGATAAAACAACCAACAACAAATTTAATCTAACACTATCATCAATCTAGCAACATGTGTGCGCAGTTTCGGATCCATCCAGCATCTATTAACGACATCATTCACTATGTGGTCCACCAATTCCGTTTGCCGCGGCTTATTCTGGAAGATTATGCCATTACGTTCCATCCACAATGCATAGACGGTTTCTGTGAGTACTGTTCTGATAAGCTGTGATCTCCAGCCAGACTTTGACATGAGCCGGCAGAGCCACCGAACCTCAGTGTCCCATGCTTTTGGTGTCCTTCGCAGGCCTGCCCATTCCATCACCTTCTTCCAAGTATCAGCCGTGTGGGGGCACGCAAAGTACAGATGTTGTAGTGTCTCCTCCTGCCCACAGAACACACAGGCGGTGTCAATATGTGGACACCATCTCCTCACTCGATCCTTAGTTGCTAGTCGCCCGTTAAGCGCCATCCATATACAGAACTTCGCTCGAGGCTTAGCTTTATTGTTAAACCAAATCCTCTTCCATGTCACATCATCCTTCTCACCCCTCATTTCATTATATAGGGCCCGTACACCGAATGTATCAGAGTTGCGCAGGCCACACCAGTAACCAGATTGTTGCAGGGAGGGGCGTAATTTCATCAAAGCTTTCAACGTCGAGGAGCAGTCCTGGGGAGCGTTACTGCCATCACCGCACTCTCCTTTATATAGTAACAATGGATCCACTTAACCCATAGTTTGTCAGCTTTGCTGCACATGTTCCAAAGCTGCTTCGCCATTGTACATCTATTCCATTCGACCAGGGAAGTCAGGTTCAGTCCACCGTGATTCTTCTTATCGCATACCTTATCCCAGGCGATGGGTGCTTTACGAGTAATATCAGAGGTTCCACTCCACAAGAAAGATCGACAGAGGGCCTCAATGTGGTGTATTACCTTCTTTGGCATCGGAAATACTTGCATCCAGTAATTCGTCATAGATTGGAGCACACTTTGGATCAATTGGAATTTCCCTGCGTAGCTAAGAAGCTTCGCGCTCCAGTGTTTCAGCCGTTCCACTATTTTATCAATCAATAGCTGACATAGGCGGACAGTAAGCTTACTGGCAGCAAGGGGAATGCCCATGTATTTTACTGGGAGTCGTTCTTCCGAGAAACCAGTTAGCCGTAAGATTTCAGCTTTTGCGTTCCTCTCAACACCAGCGCAGAAGACCTTGCATTTTCGTTGGTTTACATTAAGCCCCGTCGACTTAGCAAACTTCTGGAATTGCGTCATTAGTAACTCGACTGATATGGCATCACCTCGGACAAACAGTAGCGAGTCATCAGCAAACGAGAGGTTAATAATCCCTAGTCGCTCGCACTTAGCATGAAAGTTAAAGTCCGGTTGTCGCTTAAGCTTCATCATGACTCTATGCAAGTACTCCATCATAAGCACAAATAATAACGGAGAGATTGGATCCCCTTGGCGGAGCCGTCTCTTGGCCTTGAGAATGCGGGAAGGAACCCCATTAATAGAATATCTATATGAGACAGTACGGACACACCGCATAACCCAGAAAATGAACCTTGCCGGGAATCCCATTTCCTCCATAATAGCTTCAAGTGCATTCCATTCCACGGTATCATATGCCTTCTGTATATCCATCTGTATCGTGCATCTAGGAGAGACCCCTTTTCGATCGTATCCTCTGACTAGCTCACTAGCCAGAAGTATGTTGTCGTGTATTACCCTTCCCAGTAAGAACGCCGATTGGCACTCATCCACTACAGAGTTGATTACTCGACTCAACCGTTTAGTGAGGATTTTTGAGATAATTTTATAGAGTGGTGCAACAAGAAATAGGCCTCATGTCTTTCATAGTGCAAGCATTAGCAAATTTTGGGATGAGAGTGACCAAAGTACAATTGACCGCCGCATACATTCGTCCTGTATGGAAGAAATCCAGAATGGCCCTCTCCACATCATGCTTGATCATATTCCAGGCCGATTTAAAGAATCTCGCATTGAAACCATCATGTCCCGGAGCCTTATTATCCCCAATGTCCCTCACTGCTTCCCATATCTCTGGCAGTGTGACATCTTGGATGAGTGTAAGTCTGTCCTCACGACAAAGCTCTCTTCCTTGACGCATAGCATTTAGATCAATGCCCTCAAGTTCCGGAGCAGTCGACCCTACCAAGTTAGAGTAGAATTGGAGCACTTCATGTTCAATATCATCGTGGTTACTAACAAAAACCCCCTGGTCCGTTTTTAGCTTAGTAATGCCCGCTTTGCTGTTCTTTTCTTTGACCGTGGCATGGAAGAACGCATTATTGCTATCACCTAGGCGTAACCAAGTAATCTTGGCCTTTTGAGCCAAAATCATCTCATCTAGATCATTCCATCGAATCACCTCTGCTAGGCACACTTTAACCCATTCAATACGTTCCAAATTGAAGCGATCCTGAACTAAGTGGGTTTGGGCTTGGAGCAGATTTGCCCGAGCTTCCACCAGCTTTCTATGTATGCCAGAGTACTCTTTAATTAGTGGTTTAAGCGGGTATTGAAATTCTTGTAATTTCCTCCACACCGAGTACATAGCCAGTCCAGGCACGTCCCTCTCCCAGGTGTCGCGTACCGTTGCAAGGAATCTATCATGTTGGGCCATGCAATTTAAGAACCGAAACTGCTTATTTGGTCGGTGATGAACGCGCGGATGTCGTGCTCCGAGCAAATCAAATAAATTTGTTATTTAGCCAAAGGAAATTCACAACTACAACGAAAACCGTAGTGTAGCAGTAGAATGATCTCGAGTGTCGTTCTCTAAGGACTATAACTAGCTTTATCAAATCTAATTTAGAATATAAAACAGCAAACGGTATAGCAAGGAGTTTTTCTAACAGATAATGGAGATTGGTGATAGTATGGTCCTTCAAAGCATAACGGGTTAATAATCATGCATAAATTCCTTGGTTTTGCATGAAGATCTTTGATCAATCAATTGTCCTGTTGCAATTATCACACACTACGAAGATATAGATACTGACAAGTCAAGCGCTACTGTCCAATTGTGTTCCGTAATTATTCAACACTACGAAGATATAGATATCATAGGTCGACAGGTTCCAATCGTGTGCAATAATTAACCAACATACGAGAATATAGGTTGTGCCTGATCAACGAAATAAAGCAATAACACGGAGTATAATGCGCGATATAGCCATTAGCATGATTATCAACCCTTCGCTCAGAATTCACATACTACCACCAACGATGAGTTTAGCTACTCATAGTTGTCATGCAATCAACAGAAATCATAGAAGAAAACATGTTGAAAGATATATAAAAATAAGTAGAATAAACTGTAAGATACAATGTTACCGAAGGTTGTCAGTCTCCGAAGAATCGCGATCTTACAAGCTCCAAACTGCTATGAAAAGTGTCTCCTAAGCTACGGGCCCCCAGAACAGGCTCTGGGAAGTCCCTACCTAAAACTACTGAGAAAGGTGAGAGAGAAGGTCTGGAAAAGTATGAAAAACGGAGAAAACTGAGCAACTATATATAGGCTTCGAATTTGTGTGGGGCGATTCGCCCCATACACCAGGCGATTCGCCTGGTGTGGGGCGATTCGTCCCACGTCCCGGGCGATTCGCCCGGGAGTAAAATTCACGGAATTCCGCATTTTCGATGCGTTTTGGATTTCTTCCCTTTTCGGACTCGGTTTCTGACTTCTAGTGGCCTTCTAATCTCCAGATTCGACCCCTAGACTCCAAATCCTATCCGGAAACCTTCAGATACTCCAAATAGGCTTCTGGAACACCAATTCCTTGTCATCTTCGATATAATTGCCCTGAAATCCTCGTTTTTCAACCAAAACCTGTAAAATAAAATCTAAAGGGAAACGTGACACTATTCTAATAAAATGCACTAAAATATAGCTAAATTAACATACATGATAGCTAAAATAGGTGAAAAAGACTCAAATGAAAGTGTAAAATACACATTCAACAGCCGGTGAACAGGAGGAATAAATTGGAGCCACAGTGGGCAGTGATCTGAAACGCCATGCTCTAACACCGACAGTTGCACATGATGGAATTGTTGAAACCACATGGGATTACATATTACTCTATCAATGCGGGAGTAGATAGTTCGATTGGTCCAAGTATAGTGGTCGCCCATACTTTCCTTCTCAAATAGGTTCGCAACATCCATCATATTAGCCAGATCTCTAAATTCCGCCTCAGTAACCGCTTGACCCCCAAGTCGATCGTCGTAAGTCAGGACATTATTAAAGTCCCCAGCAACAACCCAAGGCTCAGCGATATGCGCTGCCAATTCTTGTATATGATCCCATAATTGTCGCCTTTGTTCAAGCCGATTATGAGCATAGATAAAAGTGGTCCATTGAATTAGGGTGCCAGTAAGGGTATAGAGGCCGCAATGTATGTACTGGTCCGTCATCTCCACACGCCTTACATCAATTTGTTGGGCATTCTAGAGGATCCATATCCTCCGTTATCATGCTTATCATAGTTATCAAGGTAACTCCAGTGTCTACCAAACGGTCTTCTTATTTTATCAGCATTTTGTTTCTTTACTCTAGTCTCCAGTAAAACAGTGATGAATGTGTATTTTACACTTTCATTCGAGCCTTTTTCACCTATTTTAGCTATCCTCTATGTTAATTTAGCTATATTTAATGCATTTTATTAGAATAGTGTCACGTTTCCCTTTAGATTTTATTTTACAGGTTTTGGATGAAATTCGAAGATTTCAGGGCAATTATATTGAAGTTGACAAGGAATTGGTGTTCCAGAAGCCTATTTGGAGTATCTGAAGGTTTCCGGATAGGATTTGAAGTCTAGGGGCCGAATCTGGAGGTTAGAAGGCTACTAGAAGTCAGAAACCGAGTCCGAAAAGGGGAAGAAATCCAAAAACGCGGAATTCCACGAGAAATTGTCTGGGGCGAACCGCCCCAGACGTGGGGCAAACCGTCCGGTGTGTGGGGCGAACCGCCCCACAGTATTTCGAAGCCTATATATAGTTGCTCAGTTTTCTCCGAAAATCATATCTTTCCAGACCTACTTTCTCACCTCTCTCTGTAGTTTTAGGTAAGGACTTCCCAGAGCCTGTTCTGGGGGTCCGTAGCTTAGGGGATACTTTTTCATAGGAGTTGGAGCTCGTAGGATCGCAATCATCCGGAGATTGACAACCTTCGGTAACTTTGTATCTTATAGTTTTATTCTACTTATTTTATTATATTCTTTCAACATGTTTTCTTCTATGATTTCTGTTGATTGCATGCCTATTATGAGTAGCTAAACTTATCGTTGGTGGTAGTATGTGAATTCTTAGCGAAGGGAAGATAATCATGCTAATGGCTATATCGCGCATTATACTCCGTGTCATTGCTTTATTTCGTTGATCAGGCACAACCTAAATTCTCGTATGTTGTATTAATTATTATGCATGATTGGACACTTGTCGACCATCAGACCAATTATCTTCGTAGTGTTGAATAATTACGGAACACATTAGGACAATAGTGATTGATTTGTCAGACCAATTATCTTTGTAGTGCTTAATATTTGCAACAGGACACTAGATTGATTCAAAGATCTCTATGCAAGACCGAGGAATTTATGCATGATTATCGACCCGTTATGTTAAGAAGGACCATACTATCACCAATCTCCATTATCTGCTAGAAACCCCTTTTGCTATCTGTCTGCTGTTTTATATTCTCTTGTTAAATAGATAAAGCTAGTTATAGTCCTGAGAGAACGACACTCGAGTCATTCTACTGCTACACTACGGTTTTCGTTGTAGTTGTGGATTGCATTTGGCTAAATAACAAATTATTTGCTGAATCCGGAGCACGACATCCGCGCGTTCATCAAGCAGCAACTGTCACTTTCAAATCAACGAGACGAGAGCCAATCTCTCTATGTTTTGCTGCTTTCTTAAGCCCCCTAGTGTTCCATGCTAACATGGCTGATGGGTTTGATCAGGCTCCGACTCAATCATAGAGCCCAAGACCTCAAACCCGTTCCTTAGACTTGCACCCTCGCCATGTTGGCTCACCGTTGGATGTATGGACCTACTACTACTTAGTCCTCCCCGCATAGGCACTTGCACCCGTTGCATGCCCTACAGTAGCATTCTCCATCCTATGATTCCCAGTAGCTCGAGGGAAGCACATCTAACTTCACCCGTCCTACCAGCTTCAATTCCAGTCCGAGCCCCCTGCTCCTGGTGCACTATGGCCTGTACCGCAGAGGTTGAGGTCTGCGGCTGATTGTTGTTTGTTCCCTGCCGTCCAGAACTACCACCGATGGCACCAACCCGATTGTCCTGATGCTGAACGTTATTATTCTATCTAGGCGCCGTGCCACCCATCTCGGCTCACGCCTCTGCTGCTGTTGCTGGTGCGGCGTGGATACCCGTGGCCTGAGCCACGCCATCCACACACTTGTGCCCAAGTTGTTGGCAGCGATCACAAAACGGGGCAAGCCATTCATACTCCACACGTTGCTCTATCTGTTTGCCATAGTTATCCCGAATAAGATTGACTTGCGCAATTCCTTAGTTGCATCCACCTCAATCATAACGCGCGCATATGATATTCGAAGTTTATGCCCCGTACATTCATCGGTGACCAGTGGAGTGCCAATAACACTAGCTATCTTGCCCACACTTTGTTCACTCCAAAGGTGCAATGGTAAGCACGGGAAAGTAACCCAGACAGGCATAGTACGGAGCAGGTCGTCCTTTAGGGAGAAATTTGGGTACCCACTTACGTAGAATAACCGTTTTCCCAGCAATAGAGTATGGCCCCTTCTTCATGACGTCCCTACCAATCTGTCATGTGCTCAAATCGGACGATGAAGTACCCCTCATCATGGTAATACCGTTCTGGCAATTTAGTACAAGCTCAATTCTTGATCATGAACGGTTTTACCGCATTCATAGACAAATCGGCCCCCATAACAAACATGATCAAGGCATTCTCCCAGTGTTTCAACTCCGAGGCAGCATCCTCATCTGTGATCACCACCTCGACCTCCCCATCCACAATCTTGGGCGCCACAAACTGTAACCCCTTGCCCCTGTTTGGTACGCGATTCCCCTAATGACATCAACCCATAGTTTTTGCTGCTGCAACTCCTGAGGTTGGACAATTAGTTGGTCCCTTATTTGCGCCCCACTGTCGGCGTTTAATTCATCTCGTGTCTCCTCCGCTGCAATTAGTCCGGCAGACTCATCCGATGGAGCTATCAATTCCGCTGTTTCTGGTATCGCCCCCTTTTCCGTTTCTGTAAGCATCAGATCGGCAGCGTCGACGTCGTCCTCAATAATCACCGAATTGGTCTCTGGCGCCGGAGATCCTTGCGCTGACAACCCAGGCGCCACCGATGTCCCCGTCTCCTTTGCTTTCGGACGGCCACGGGGTCGCGGTGGGTCGCTAGGGTTTTTTCCTCGGCGGCATTTTTTTTCTTTTTCAAGTTTTGCATGGTTTCCGGGTTATGTGATAATTAGAAGTATATATATGTACGTATGTATAGACCTTTGTTATTAATGTGTGTTCCTTTTAATGCTAGCTAGAATATAATATGGTCATATGACTCATATCCTCATTGCTATCTTAAATTTGTTCTTTTTTATATAATATGCTGTCATTTAATTATCTCTCTAATTTGTACATGTCATAATCTCCTTGTTTGCGGTCTGGTTTATTAAGTTGTTAGTTTCAGATTATTGTTTGCTTATTTGGTTTCATGATTTTGATATGCTGTTAATTTACGTGTGATGCTTATTGGGTGGTAGTTCGATGATCAGTAACTTAATTTGGTGTCTTGGAGTCTAATATTTAAAAAGGGATATATATTTGGTGATTAAGAGATTTATTGATGATAAATTTGTCCAACCAAATATTATAATTGTAATATTATATCTCATTGAAAAAGAAAAAGTGGGATTGATGGTGTAAGGCTTGGCCACTAATGGTTCGAAGTCCCAACCCTTTGGGGCCGGCTCAGTTACTCTTAAACTGCTATCTGGGATGATATACTTGCCCCACAGAATAACACGAGTTCCTTTTCGTGCTTCTTTGTCCTTATTCGTGCGCCTCCTGTTGGTATGAGTATCAATTTCAAACGCTTTAAACTCTATGAAATTTTAGGGCGTTACGGGTGGAGTATTAATTAATTAATTAACACAGAATACTTCCTCGGCACTCCCAACTTAAGTTTAAAATTGTACTCATCTGTCCCGCTCATTTCTTTACGTATTTCTTTTTGGACCGTCCTAATCAATTCTTTACGTTTCTAGTTTTGGAACCTACCCCACATACCATTTATATTACTGTAATCCTTGTCCCCACCTTCACACTTTACTTTAATACTTTTCCCCACCACATACCATTTATATATTGCACCACATCCCATTCTCTATTAATAAATCACTATCAAACATAACTTCTCATAAAAAACCGTGCAAAAAGTAAATTTAGGCTTCTCACTGGAACGGAGGGATACTTGTTAAAAATGTTATATTATTAAAATATATTGTCTATACTTTTCATATGTAATGTTTTTTACAGTTCTGTTATGATTTTTTTTTTTTTTTTACAAATAATTTGAGGTTAAATATATATGGATCGATCGATCGATCTGCTGGGTGACTGACTGACTCCACATTTGCACTATGTTGTGGTAGATCGAATATATCTCCTGTACTATCTCAAATAAACTTAATTACTACGGCCATTTGATCAAGTAGTACTTAAGTTTGATTTTATATAGATACAAGGGCTCCATAGATACTGATATGGGAATAATAGGGATTACGGTTCGAACAACCTCACGAAGGATCGAACTACCAACAAATCCCTCGAACACATAAGCCTCTACCCACCGATAGTCCATCTTCCCGAAACTACTCCTTAGGAGTTCGAGGAATGGAGTCGAACATAAGGAAGTATCAGCTTACGTCGAACGCCCCCAGGAAGTGGGACCTCTACCGTATCCTCTATATATACCTTCATTTACTGCTTATTTGACTATTCGATATCTACCACATGACATGCAAATATTCTCTCACTACATTGATTTGCTCCCCGGTCTAACTTCGGTAGGCCGGAGCTAAGCCCCCTCCCCTTACTTTTCCCCCGTTTTGCAGGTCTCCAATCTCCATTCCTACCCTAAGTACTCTTTACAGCTGCTTCTATGGATTGAGAGATGATGAGATAACGTCCTTAGACCGATTTTACCTCCATCATCTTGGTGCCGTCTATGGGAATTGTGACATTAGCCATGGCAAAACGGAAAATCACGAAGCAAACGGGAACCACCACGAAAGACCAAGAAGACGCGACCAATGACCCGCGAGAACTCGAGGACACCGCCAATAACACCTCTGGCCGTGAAGAAGATGAAGTTTCACCGGACCCCACCCCGCCCGGGTCCCCTTCCCACTCGGGAGGCACCTCGGCGCGGGAGCCTGTTAGGTAGAGCCCCAAATCCTAATGACGGAAGGACAACTGGCAAAGCTCGTACGGAGCATGTGTGAGGATGTGGTAGACCGGCGGTTACCACCAAAAAAGCCTACTGAAAAGGCGCCCTCCCAAAGCAATCACAACCAGCCACCCCCGTCGAAAGCCGCTGAAAGTGGTTCCGCTCGCAGCGTTTCCACTCGAAGCAGACACTCCGGCGGGGCCTCAAAGCCCGCCGATAAAAGACGAGACCCCACCCCCGCAAGTACCGAGACGTATGTCGGGAGCTCAGCCGTCACCCCCCGCGGAAGGGATACCA
The DNA here is from genome assembly GCA_028274465.1 of Plantago ovata. Classification (NCBI taxonomy): domain Eukaryota; kingdom Viridiplantae; phylum Streptophyta; class Magnoliopsida; order Lamiales; family Plantaginaceae; genus Plantago; species Plantago ovata. Next base: position 19,555 of record JAHHQI010000301.1, on the reverse strand, counting down.
ACTTTAGAGGAAAAGATTCGATAAGGGAGCGGGACCACCGAACCCGTGCCCTCCACCCCATACCCGAGGACGTAATGGAAATATCAGACGATGACATCTCCAACTATGATCGGAAAACACTCGAAAAGAAGAAAGAAAAGTATGAGGAATTACTCCGGGCTCACGATAAAAAAAAGCAGGAAGCTCGAAAGTTCAAAAGGCCCCGCTACGATGCGCACGATCTAAGGAGGAGAGACGAGCGAGAAGCCCGAAAGTACAACGCGGGTAAGAAATCCTCGATACGCGATAAGGGCCTTGCCCCGAACCCACTCTCATCTCGTCTGATGACCCATTCGATACCAACAGATCGAAAAATCCCAAAAATCTACCTAAGTATTCGAGCACCACTTGTCCCCACGAACATAGAGTGAGATTTGAGAACATGATGCAAACTTACGGGCACGATGAAAAGGGGATGGTAATCGTCTTCCCAGGGACCCTCGAAGGAGTGGCAACTGAGTGGTACTACAATATGCCTGAAGGTTCCATTCGATCATATTCGGACCTAGTACACGCTTTTTTAGGGCACTTCACCGACTACAAGAAATCCCGACAATCCAGCAGTTGTCTGCAAGATATCATCCAAAAAGGGACGAACCCCTCAGGAGATGGTGGCAAAGATTCAATGTTGTAGCACTACAAGTTGATGACCATCCCATGAACTTCAGAAGACAAGCACTATTCACAAACACACGAAACAGAGGCCTAGCGTCGGAAGTTTCGAGAGAAATGCCGGAAACAGCCGAGGAGCTATCGAATATTGTGAACAAGTACATTGAGGAGGAGCGGATGAACAAAGAAACGAGGTTGGCTTTTGGCACTTCCCCCACCCGGGAAAGGGAAATCACCCCCCCAAAAGATTCAAAAGTTGATAGAGAGAGAATCACGGTGAAAGAAGAAAGGAGTTATCCGAAAGAGCCACCCCGCGACAAAGGCTTTGGCGACAGACGCCTACCGCGGAAGAATCCCAGGCCCATCCGATACCCACAAAAGCAAGTATTCACCCTCTTCGAGGATTCTTCATTCCTTCGTTGGCCCAGGAAACACAAGGAAACCAACACTATCAGGAGGTCGGGGGAGTTTTGTAACTTTCATAAACAACTGGGACATGACACCGATCGGTGTATCGAACTAAATGTGGAGTTAGATCGAATCGTGGCGGAAGGCCACGCGGACGAATACACCAACAAGAAAGGGACCCTCACTATAAGGCTCGTACATAAGAGGATGTCGGAAATCGTTCGACCCAATACCTCTCGACCACCACTACCAATGCAGTCAGAAGCCTACAAGGAAGCCCGAGAGACTCGAACAGATGGAGTAAATTCCGAAAATGATCCCATATACGACGAAATTCGTTATATCGCTGGAGGTCCTACCGGAGGAGATTCTCGAAAGGAACGTAATCGAACATCGCGTCGAATGCGTAACGCTTATGCCGAAAGTTCTCCCTCCTTTAATGTGGGTAGTCTCGAAGTCCAGAACCACGTTATCGGTTTCGACAACTCGGACATCCCTCCACCAGAAGTCACAAGGAACCAAGACCCCAATTTCCCCCTAGTAGTTTCGATGGTGATTTCGGGATTCCCCGTAAGAAAGATCCTCGTAGATACGGGAAGCTCGGTAAATGTCATCACCACGGCCACTCTAAAGAAAATGAAGATTGAGGGCCAAGGATTCTTAGAGGTGTCGACGCAACTGTCAGGCTTCGGGGGAGCGATAGTTAAACCGTTGGGAACAATCTGGCTTGTTACTTCGATGGGGACCAAACCTTCGAGGGCCACCTACAATTGCCAATACGTCGTAGTGGATGCTCCCATGGGCTACAATGTCCTTTTTGGGCGGCCTGGTCTCAATCAATTCCAAGCGATCGCCTCAACCTGCCATCTCAAGATGAAGTTCCCCACAGAGTACGGAGTGGGGGAAGTGAAAGGCGATCCGAAAGAGGCATGGGAATGCTACTGCGCATCCACCCAATCCTCAACTTCAACCCCAAAGCCAAGAGTTGCGGAAGATCATCTCAACGACTCACCATCGAAGAAGCAATGCCTGATGGTAAGCGACATTTTGTCCGATTTCGGTCACCATCCAGAAGAACGCCTAGAGCCCTGCTCTGAGGTAAGACCTCCAACTGTTCGACGACAACCTCGGTCGAACCACCAGAATCGCGGTAGATCTTCCCGAAGAACTCGAATTGGCACTAGTCCTTTTCTTGAAAACTAATTCGGATGTTTTCGCTTGGGGAACGGTGGATCTGAAGGGAATCGATCCTCGAATCATCGTGCATCGACTCAACGTGGACCCCAAAGCTAACCCGTCAGCCAACGGCAGATGAACTTCAGCCGAGAAAAGAACTTGATCATAGATGAGGAGGTAGCAAAATTGCTCAAGGCAGGACACATTCGACCCACGAAGTTCTCCGATCGGTTATGCAACGTCGTCCTAGTAGGAAAAGGAAACGGGAAGTGGAGGATGTGCAACGATTTCACCGACCTCAACAAGCATTGCCCAAGGGACCCGTACCCTCTACCTCGAATCGACCAGCTTGTAGATTCGACGGCTGGAGCGAAGCGCCTTAGCTTTATGGACGCTTTCCAAGGTTATTACCAAGTGCCCATGACCCGAGAGGACGTGGACAAAACGGCGTTCGTCACCCACTCAGGGGTCTTTTCATTCAAAGTTATGCCTTTCGGTTTGAAAAATGCCGGAGCAACCTACCAACGATTAGTCAACATGATGTTCGAACAAGAAATCGGACACACAATGGAAGTGTATGTCGACGACATGTTGGTGAAAAGCCTCGAAGCAAAACATCATGTCGAACACTTGGACAGATGCTTTAGAATTTTGAGAAAGTTTGGAATGAAGCTTAACCCCTCCAAGTGTACGTTCGGCGTCCAAGGTGGCAAGTTTCTGGGTACATGGTCACCCAAAGGGGAATAGAAGCCAATCCGGAAAAAATCAAAGTTGTCTTAGATTTCCCTAGCCCTCGGAGTATAAATGAAGTCCAGAAGTTAGTCGGAAGAGTCATCGCTGTTAGCCGTTTCATTGCAAGGTCCGAGGAAAAAAGCCTACCCTTCCTCAAAGTGATCCGAAACAGTAAAAATTTCGAGTGGAACGAAGAGAGTGAAAAAGCTTTGACGGACCTGAAGAACCACCTCTCAAAGCCACCGCTACTCTCGAAACCAAAGGAAGGAGACACACTGTACTTACATGTAGCCATCTCCCACGAAGTTGTCAGTTCGGTGCTAGTAAGAATGGAGGGCAACCAACACCAACCCATTTACTATCTAAGCAAGGTTCTCACCAAAGCTGAGATCAATTACTTAGATATCAAAAAACTAGCGTATTGTGTAGTGCTGGTTTCTAGACGTCTTCGCCCCTACTTCCAAGCTCACGAAGTGGTCGTCTTAACTTCCCATCCCTTGAAAAGGATCCTCGGAAAACCAGATTTATCGGGACGACTCGTAAGGTGGTCTGTCGAACTGATGGAGTATTCTATCGAATTCCACTCACCGAACGGGAAAAAGGCCCAAGTAATCGCAGATTTTTTCTTAGGCGTCAAAGAGGAGATCGAATATGTACACAGCGTCGAAGAAGTGGAAAGGGGGCAAAACTTGGAGCCAATGTGGGAATCTTATGTAGACGGTTCCTCCACAAGAGGACAAGGGGGGTTGGAATCCACCTAATAGACCCATCAGGATTTGAGATTGACTTCGCCTTACGATTGGCGTTTCCGGCCACCAACAATGAAGTCGAGTATGAAGCCGCACTCATAGGCCTCAAGTTTTCGTTCGAAGGGGGGGGGGGGCGAAACACATTCGCCTGTTTACCGACTCACAATTAGTCGCACAGCAATATGCCGGAACTTTTGAGGCAAAAGAAGAACCAATGCGACTATACTTGGCAAAGCTCAAAGAAGTCATCTCAAAATTCCAAAGCGTCGAAATAACTCAGATATCTCGAACACTCAACAAAATTGCCGATGGATTAGCCAAATTCGGCTATGTTTTAAAAACGGAACCGGAGGTTGAGCCGGCCACCCCCCAAAAAAGGTTTAACCGGGGTCGGACCCGTTGAGCCGTTCTGTGAGCCCGTTGAGCCGTTCTACCATTATAATATCAATATATATATAAATATATATATATAAATATATATATATATATATATATATATATATATATATATATATATATATATATATATATATATATATATATATATATATATATATATATATATATCTATATATATATACATATTTAATTATTTATACTATGCTATTATCCACATTTCCATAAAAAATCACACTAAAAAAAGAGTAAAATGTCTCATATTTCAAACGAATATTACACAAGTTCTAAACATAATAGAAATACATAGTCCAAACTCCAAAATAGAGTTCCATGTCCGACATCATAAAAATATCACACTGCAAACATCATCCATATCAAAATAATAAAAGAGTTTCAACATGAGTACTTGACACTTGACAGTAAATTAAAATGAAGAATAACAGCAGGCTGCAGCAACCAATTTCTCCTCAAGTTTCTTTGTCCACCACCAAGTCATCCAAGACATCCAAGCCATCCAAGTCTAAGTTTCCAAAGTTTTCCAAATCAACTTGTACATCCTCGTTTGGTGCATCAGGCATTTCAACATTATCTAGATACAAAACAATACCAATTAATTAAACAAGACTTGGTTTGCATGTGATCAAGAATTGAACTATTGAAATTTGAACTTAACATATAAAGTTTGCACTAGTATAACCTGAAGTTGAGTCCTGTGATCCAACATCAGTAGCTACCATAGGCCTTAATTGCACAACAAGTTCACCTTCACCTTCTTCACCATCTTCATCATCAACAATCCAAGAGTCCACCTTATCAATGCATTCATAATCTAGTGGATCAAACATCTCCATCGTGTCCTTACCACTACGACCACATGAACAGAGAAGTAAATTTGAGTACAAAATTATAATGAGATGCAAGATTAAACTCATTAGTAATAAAAAACATCATAAAGAATTAAAAAAAGACATACCGATCTTGCAAACGCAAATTGTAATGAACATATACAAGATCATTCAACCTTTCATGCTCCAACCTATTCCTTTTCTTAGTATGAATACGGTCAAATACACTCCAGTTACGTTCACAACCGGAAGAAGATGATGTTTGGCTCAGAATTTTCACGGCAAGTTTTTGCAAGTGTGGTGCATCACCACCGAATATCCTCCACCATTCATCTAAAGTTGTAACAAACATATTAGCATAAACTAAGTTGTAAACAAGTACGTATTCATCATACCCATGGTATGTACAAATTCAGAATATGCAAATGTAAAAGTAAGCATACCTGGAGCAGTAGTCTTTGCTGCATTTCTAGCTAATGGCCTTCCAAATGAGTTCAGACCCTCGCGAAACATTGTTATCTCATTGATTATGTTTGGCTCATCAACATAATAATCTGAAACAACCTTGAGCAAACCCTGAAAAGCCGCATTAGGTATTGTATGCCCAGGTTCATATTGGAATGTAGGATTCAACCAATAAGCAGCCCCATGAAGATCCAATTTCAACATAGAATTAAACCTCGATTCAATGATGTCCACAAAGGGCTTATATTTTGCTGCGTCACCTTTGAACAAGTCTTTAGTTGCTCTAATAGCTCTCTCCAGCCCCTCATAAACATATCCTATAGATGGATGTACATCTGTGTCACATATGCGTAGAAGCCGCATAAGTGGTTCCAAAATCTTCACAATCACATTACAATTACTCCAAAACCTACTGTTCAGCACACATTCTCTTACTTTCCTTCCTTTATCATTGTTACAATTTTGACGAAACTCTGGACATAAAACCAAGGCCTCCAAATCAGCTCTATGTTCATAGAGACTCTTCAAAGCAATGAAACTGGTACCAAACCGAGTAGCTGCAGGCCTCACAATTTCAGTCCATCCCGGCCTCGCTTTCAACCAACCATGGGGAAATTTGTTGTTGTAAACAAAGCTGGAAATCTTAGACGCAATAGAAACACATGATGAAACAGTATTCAAACCTCCAATACCTTCCAAAATCAAATTCAAGCAATGAGCAGAACATGGAGACCAATGTATTTGGATATTTTTCATTTAACAATTTTCCAGCACCCTTATAATTTGCAGCATTATCAGTCACCATATGAACTACATGTTGAGGCCCCACGATCTCCACTATGCTTTCGAACAGATTACACAAAAGGTTAGAACTTGACTTCACATGTGTTGCATCAAAAGACTTGATGAATGCAACCCCGTAGCGACTATAAACCAAGAAGTTAATCGAGGGCCTACCACTCTGATCCTTCCATCCATCCCCCATTATTGTGCATCCACTGTCAGCCCATTTACTTCGAAGATTGCTGATGGAAAGTGTCACTTGAGTCTTAGCTTCTTTGAGCAACGGAACCCTCAAGGCATGATAGTTAGGAGGTTGATAACCCCTACCCATTTGTGCTACCCTTTCCATAGCAGGTCTGAACCATGGAGAATTAACAGCATTAAGTGGTATACAAGCATGATAAAACCACATCGCCAAAGCCATATCTGTCTGATGTTTAGCTTCCTTAGTTTGCCATGAAGCTTTCAAGCTAGGCTGAGACACATCGAGGGATGAAATGCCTTTCATGTAATCAGCAACAGTTTTCTTCCTTTTATTTGTAGCAGTAGCAACAGTCTCTGTCTCATCCACATCTGAAGCTAAGTGCTCAATTTCTTCTCCAGCTACTTCAGAAGTATGTTCTTTTCCTTTGGTCCTTTTACAGGCATTATTTTCCTCTATTGACCTTTTCATTTCAAGAACAACATGAGGAAGGGCTTCGAGACAGGGAGTAATATTTCCAGGTACGTGCGCTAAATGCTCTTTCATCCTATGGATGCCCCCACCTTTGTATTTTTTATTACATAGCACACATTGCAACGTTTGCTTCTTTCCATCTGTGTCAACTACCTTGCAATGTTTCCAAGCAGGATCAGTTTTTTGTCGGACATTAGGAGACTGTGAAGAAGGAGCACTGCCCGTTGTTGAAGCAGATGCAGTAAATGCAGGAGAGACAGATGCAGATTGACTCGGTGAAGATTCCATATTCATAAGATGACAAACAAGATTAAATGATCATCAATCAAGTATGTAATTAAATGAAACTAAAATCAACTAATAAACACCCTAGCTAATAACTCAATCAAGATTCCATATTCATTATAATAACTGAATCATCAATCAAGTATAGTAGCATACAAACAAATGAAAGTCAAGCAAATATAAACACTAGCTAATAAACGCAGAACAACAATAGAAGTAAAATAAATGCAGAGCAGCACATAGTATACTACAGAGTACAGAGAAACGCAGAACATAGTAAATCACACATCAAATCGAACAATGAATTGAAGAGCAAATCAAGTAAATTAAGAAGAAGTGTAAAACAGAGCAGATGGAGTAAAGAAAAACGCAACAAGAGATCGGTAGAAATAGTTCGATCGGAACTCAATCGATTCCATGGGGTGGGTCTTCTTTTCCATCAAGAATGTGGGAGGACAGGAAGAGGTGAAGATCAAGAATAAAAATGAAAAATATACCTGAATCAGCAACGGGAAGGATTGAAGAACTGCAAATGAGGGAAAATAGTAATGAGTCTAATGACGGCAATGAGTAGGGTTTTGAGTTTTCTTCTTTCCGTTTGTAAAAAAGAGTTTTTTTTTGCTTTTTTTTCGCAAATCTACCGAAAAAACGGTTTAAGCGCCGGTCCACCGGCTTTCCGGTTCACCGGTTTTCATCCGTTTTTTCTGTTTTTCGGGACCTCGGCTTTTCAGCGTTTAAATGATGACTTTAAGCCGATGACTTCCGGTTTCCACGGTCGGACCGGCCGGTTCGACCCGTTTTTAAAACATAGAAATTCGGGAGCTCGTCACAAACGGTAGCTACCCGGAAGGTATGTTCATAGCACCAAAACACACTCGTGGAAAACGAACCTATTTACCAAAACCTAAACCCAACTTGTCTACAGGTCACCCTCATGACGGTCCAACGACCCACCATAGGGGACAACAAGCTCAAAAGACAGAGAGAGTTGGAAATCAATACCCTTGACTCCAATCACGAATGGTTGGAGGACATCAAGGTAGAAAACACAAACACACCCAATGATCCACCAACACATTTGGCTCCAAAATCCAGTTCCCAGAGTCCTTGTATCCGACAATGGAGCATAGTTCACAGGCAAGAAAATCCGAGCATGGTGCATCGAATTGAAAATAAATCAAAGTTTCACGTCAGTTGGTCACCCTCAGGCCAATGGACAGACGGAAGTCACCAACCGAACCATCGTTGAGAACCTCGAAGAAAGGTTAGGAAGATCGAAAGCGGATTGGGCCGACGAGCTACACGGAGTACTTTGGGCATACCGAACGACGCAAAGAACCGCGACACGTGAGACCCCCTTTTGCATGGTATACGGATCAGACGCTGTCATCCCATGCGAAATCGCGGTCGAATCACTTCGTGTCAAGGAGTACGACCCCCAACTCAACGGGGAAGCTCGGGCCATGGAATTGGACATGGTAGATTCAAGAAGAGAGGAAGTGAGAGCCCGAACAATAAGATACCAAGCGACGATGACCAAAGCCTACAACAAGAACCTCATCAAACGAAACCTCAACGTCGACGACCTCGTATTGCGGAAGGCGAACATACTCGAAAACGTAGGGAAGCTCCAGGAGCCATGGAAAGGTCCATATCGAGTCGTCGAAGTTCTTGCAAACGGAAGCTATAGGCTCGAAAGTCTTGAAGGAAAACGTATAGACCGACCATGGAACATCAAGAATCTCAGAAAGTACTACACTTAATCACTTTCGAACCAGATCCGAAGAGTTAGAAAACCACCAAGCATGGATCAACTTTTGTAAAACTCCCCCACCACACCACTTTAGCAAAAGTCGTTACTAAAGGGGGAGGTTTCTTATCAATGAAATCACTTTTTGAGGTCATTATACAAAAGAACAATATATATGAGTAACATGCCATCACTTTCCGATGAAATATTGACGGATAAGACATCGAAACTCGAGGACATGTACCATAAGATCTACATGATCATGGGGGGCATTTCGAAAGATACTGTCCCGACGGGGAAGTGATCCTTTCGATTGTCTCAACCCTCGAAAATAATCCTTTCAAGATGAGGGAGACGATTCCATATAGACAATCCGACGGGATTCTACTAATCGAATACGCTGCCCGAAAACTGTTCAAAATAATACGGTAAAATTACCCAAAGTTTCGACGGAGACAAAGAGTACTATACGCTATTTTGACGAAAATAGATGGTAATTACACTCGAACCGCGGGGAACCATTAACACGCCCCCCAATTCAAGGCCAAAGGCGAACCACCAAAACCTAGCTTTTCGAGCCAATTTGAAGAGTGTCGAACGTTATTGACACTTTCGAATCACCCAGGCAAATGAAGAATCGAACATGAAGAATCGAACATTGTTTGACTATCAAAGCACCCAGGCAAAGAAAAAGCAATCAGGAATAAGTACGAATACACATCTCCAATTTTAGAACTAAATCATTTCGAAAAGACTAACAATTTCCAAAAGCAAGCAGAAGTTCAAGATTATCAAGAGCAAGAAATATAAATCGGACCAAACTAGGCCGAGGTCAACACACGAAGTCGGCCTAGCTGAATCCCGCCGAATGCAGTCATACACGTCCGAATGAAAAGTTCAAAAGCTAACAAAAGGAGCAGAAATTAAAAAGTTGTTCGATTACACAATTCCCTTGGTATACCAAGTCTTCATCCGCCGAATCAGTGGTCAAGGCTTCGGGTTGCTTCGAGCCGTGTCGCTAAGGCTTTCATCTCCCAGAAAGAACCGACAGAGAGACCCATAATTGCGGTAAGATAGGTTCGACAGATTATCCCAGCCGAAGCAAGCTCCAAGTTACCAAGCTCACACAGAGGAATCACCCAGGACGGGACCGAAGGAGCGGGAACAGGAGTTGTGGCTTCGCCTGGATGCACAACCGCAAGAAACTCCTCCTTACAGAGGGCCTCGTACATGGCTTCTTCGTCCATCGGTTTCCCGTCAGGCCCCAGTTCTGGTTCGACAGGAGGAACCCTCATTTCATCATCTCTTTCGAGGTCCACCACCCCTTCGGGATTGAAATCCACTGGGAGCTTGCCGCCAACTTCAATTGAGCAAGGGTCTTGTCACGGCCTTTTATCATGGCTTCGGCATCACGTTTGCTTAGCAGATAAGCGCAGAAGCCTGATTCCGCGAAGTCCCGAACAGCCTCGATTCGAGCATGCTTCCTCTTCTTCACCAACTCCTCCCGAGTTTTTCGAAGTGCGGTCTCGAAGCCTTCTTTCTCTTTCGCCAGTTGCCCGACCTTCGACACCAACTCGACGTTTTTTCCTTCCACCACTGACAGCTTCTCAACCATCGAAGCCTTTTCTTCCCGAAAGCGGGCCAATTCTTTCGCCATCTCGTGCAGCTCCTTTTCTTTCCTCGAAAGATTCTCTTCCGCACTTTCCTTGAGGCGCTTCTCTTCCTAAGCTTAGCATCGAAGCTTTCAGAGCTTTGAGACCTCTTCTCCAAGCGACTATCGATGTTCTTGGCTACTGTAAGCATCTGCACCGATGCAAAACACTTAGAAGAAGAATTAAAATAAAGAAAAGCACACTCATATTTCGACGGAATCTTACCTGCATCTGAAGGGATGCTTCCTTGGCTCGAATCTCACCATCAGACAACCGATTCAGTTCGACCTGATCACTGCTAGACACCATCAGATCCCTCCATTTTAGCCCAGCGGCAGGGTCATGAAAGTAAGACACTTCGGGTAGACCCTGAGTCGAACGAGCCGGCGGTTTCGATGCTCCAACAGATCGTTCGGGGGAGTCCTGAAGATCAATAACGGTTTTTCCAACCGGTTCGCCCCTCATCTCGGTTCGAGCCCTCTTTCGGAGTCCTGAGGCAGAACTTTGACCCGGATCCCCAGGGGCAATAGAAGTAGTTCGCTCGGAGTCTCGGTTGTCACCCGAACCCTCCATGTGACTTGGGGGAGGAGCATTAGCAGCACCTAGGTTCGGGGCCGTATCACCCCCAACAGCAGATGCCGAAACATCCCCAACATCAACATTCGGCGCAGGGACAATTTGGGGGGCGCTGTTCGGGTCAATGATCCTCGAAATGTTATGGGGCCGCTCTTCTGTATACTTCGGCACACTATTCTTGTTCACCAAGGACAGGGCCCTCTTGGCCAAGAAATCTTGTGAAAGCCTCATCCAGTAATCTGCACAAAAGCCTTTCGAGTCAGTCAACCAAACCATTTGAAGGAAATGCTACAACAAAATCACAGTATGAGCTATCGAAACAACAAATGAAAAAATTAAGGAAAAATTAACAAGGCTTACCCAAGTCCCGGATATTCCCTTGAATCTCTGGTTCGGCCGACGAAACTCCTCCAAGATAAAGGATCGGTTCCACCAAGAGACCGTACGGAATAATCCGATCCTCGGGCGCCCAACCCTTTTATTCTTCGGCCCACACGTTTCGACGCCCTAGAACTGTTAGCACGCCGTCGTGACGACGCCAAAGTCGTGGAGTAGGCACAACCCCGGCTGTGCCGTCATCGTTCGGAGGCATCCGAACGAATACATAGCGACGCTTGTATCCAGAACCGTGCGAGGACTGGAATTTAGAAAACAACTCGAAACCTCGGATCGCCGAAAAGTAGTAGAAACAACCGCCATCCTTACTCTCCACCATCGAAAAGAAGTGAAGGAAGTTCGAAGCAGTGACCTTTCGCTTAATTGACTTACACCAGACGCAAACGGCTATCATCATTCCTATACCGTTCGGTAATAGTTGTGTCGGACACAACCCCAAACCATTCAAGATACGGCTCACTCCGCCACACACCGGAAACCTAAAACCATGCTCTAAAGCTTGGACGGTAATAGCGAAACAATCTGATGGTGGGTTATACATCCTATCATCGGGACCCGGTACTATAATTTCATAAGTACCTGGAATCCCGAATCTATGGTTACCATCCCCTCAAACATTTTTAACAGTGCTTGCTGGACACCTTCCCCTGAGACATCTACTAATGTTGAGACTCTCTGACTCTGTCTGCAGATTCAACAAGATGCAACATTACCGTGCTGTACAAAAACTCAAGTTCTTGGTAATAATAATGACATGGAATGGCCTTTAAAGGAACCTTTTTGGTAAGCTTCTCAACTTCAAAAACCGAAACAGAAACAGGTTATTACACTGACAAAAACCGACTTTCTCTGCTTCAAGTTCAATACATGCAGTAAGTCTTTACACAAACATTGGAGGGAGGAGAATTGAAGGATGATAATTAAACATGATGCCATAATTATCACTTAATATTTACTATAATTCATCTTGTAGAATCATCTACTCATTTATGCATACAAAACCGGGTTTTTCTCCTGTGAAGTTTGGTCACTTGTGCGAAATGTATCCCTACTGAAATCTGTCTACTTGTGTTGAAAAGAATGCATGAAGAAATTTGGTTGGCTGTCATTCCAATCTTGACTTCCAGTAGTCTACAGCAATGGAATTTAGTTGTACACCACATATTATGTGTTATGAGATAATAATAATTATTATAATTCATGTCATTCCAATGTATAATTTCACTTATAAAAGCACGATATAATGACTTAACAAGTTCATACTCACAGATACCTCAATTCAACCAAAAATAAATACTTTTGTTTCACTATATAATTTATAAAGATGTCTTCTCCTACTTTCATATTATACATTATTATGTTTCAGTTACATACATGCAGATGATGTGTTGCTCCGGGAATGAAGTGAATGCAACTTCAGCTGGTTGTGTTCCAAGGGAAAGAAATGCTCTCTTGAAACTCAAGGCAAGCTTTTCCAATCCTTCCAATCGATTGTCGTCCTGGAACACAAGCACCGATTGTTGCACGTGGGAAGGTGTCGAGTGTGACAGAATAACAGGCCGGCATGTTGTAGCCTTACATCTCCAAAATGAAAGGCATGAGTACGACCCCTACGAGTTCTACCCCACTTCCCCAGCTAACATGTTGTCTAGTGAAATGATTGATTCATCCATTTTGAAGCTGAAGCATTTGAGTTATCTGGACTTGAGCGGGAACGACTTTCAGGAGAGCCCAATTCCTTCATCTCTCGGATTGTTGAACCAGCTGCAACATCTCAATCTCTCTTCTGCAAACTTCACCGGCACTGTTCCTCATCATTTAGGCAACCTTTCACTGTTGAATGTGCTTGATCTTAACCATCGTGGTTATCATAATGAACTGGTTGTCGATGATGATTTCATGTGGGTTTCTCGTCTTTCATTACTCTGGCATCTTGATATGAGCGGCGTTAATCTCAACGGAGCTAAAGATTTGCTTAAGGTACTCGACATGCTCCCTTCAATTGAAGTTTTACGTCTCTCATATAGTAACCTTGAGAATAGAAACCTAGGACATGCTTTTATAAATGCATCACTCTCTAATATCCAAGTCATTGATTTCAGTCACAACTCATTACCGATCTTTCCCTGCGATCTTGTGAAATTGTTGGATGTGAATTTCCACGATGGCTTCGAGCCCAAAAGGAGCTCCAGTTCCTGGACATGTCCAACTGCAGCATTTCAGGAAGTATTCCATATTGGATGTTTCATTTCAGAAATATGAGTCATTTAGATTTATCTAACAACCATATAGATGGACCACTCCCTGATTCACTCTGTCAAATGAAATCTTTGCTTAGCCTAGATCTCACCAATAATCGATTGTCGGACAATCTACCAAAATGTTGGCCAGATTCATTGGGATTGTTACTGTTGAGAAACAACATCTTTACAGGAGAAGTTCCATCTAGTCTGAGAAATTGCACCCAACTGTCTTCTCTCGATCTCTCAAGCAACCGTTTATCAGGTCATCTTCCAGAGTTTTTGGCAAACTTAAGTAGTCTAGAAGTGTTTATATTATCATCAAATCAATTTTCAGGTGTTATCCCAAAATCTATTGGTGGATTTTACTCATTGCAATGGCTACAATTGAACAACAATAGCTTGACAGGAGAAGTTCCTTCTAGTCTGAGAAACTGCACTGCACTACGTGTTCTGGATATCGGAGATAACTCAATTTCTGGGAAGCTGCCAAAGTGGATTGGAAATGATCTGTTGAATTTGAAAGTGCTTCGATTAAGGAGTAATCAGTTCCATGGAAGGATCCCTCTTGAGCTGTGTCAACTTTCTCAGCTACAACTATTGGATATCGCTAGTAACAATTTAGCGGGATATATTCCAGGTAGCTTTGGGAATTTCTCAGGGATGGTTTTGTATAATTCCACAGATGATCAGTCATTCCCAGGGGCATATGGTAGTTTGCTAGAGGTGATTAAAGGAGTTGCACAAGAGTACCTTCGGACGCTACTGTATGTTGTGAATATGGATCTTTCAGACAATAATCTGATCGGTGAAATTCCTTTGGAGCTGACCACACTTGTTGCCATGCATTTCCTCAACTTGTCACATAATCAGCTGCAAGGTAACATTCCAGGGCGAATCGGTGACATGAAGCAGTTGGAGTCTTTTGATCTGTCAAACAATAAGCTCATCGGCAACATTCCACTAAGCTTTTTAGACTTGACTTTTCTGAGTCATCTAAACCTGTCACACAACAATTTGATGGGAGAGATCCCCAATGGGCGTCAGCTACAGACTCTTGAAGATCCATCGATTTACGAGGGCAACCCTGGTCTTTGTGGACTTCCGTTGCTGAACAAATGCCACGACCCCAAAGAATCAAATGTGCCAAATGTGGAAACGCATGTTGCAGATGGCGATGAAGACACCATTGAGAAGATATGGTTTTACGGCATAGTCACAAGTGGATATGCAACAGGATTTTGGGGTGCCATTGGAGTTCTTGTGTTCAAAAGAGGCTGGAGATATATCTACTTCAGATTTACAGATGGGGTCATCCAGAATGTTGGGAAGATAGATTAATATGTTGTAATCATGATCGTGTCAATTATGTTGTGCTAATTGCCTCTGTTTCAAGTTCACTTTTACATAAATGTATTTTCAATTTGTTTGCTAATAAGTATTGTGTTTAAACTTTATTTCCTAGTATGAGTTTGTCATTTGTTTGCTTAATAAGTACGATTGTGTTGTAACATCAGTTTTTAAACTTGAGATTTGAGTTTTCTTGTGTTTAAAATAAGCTGGGGATATGCCTACTGCAGATTTGCAGATGGGAAGATAGTTCCATGAATTAATATATGCATGGTATCAACCTACGTTTTCAAGTTCGCTTTGGAACTTTATTTCCTAAGACTATGTTATGTTTGCTCAGCAACTATGTATTGTACAGTCAGTATTTAAACTTTTTGATAATTGGTCTTTCGATTTTTTGGTGTCGTAGTGTTCTTGATTTTTCTGTGAATTGAGAATCTATGTTTTCCTGCTATTTCTCACATCTGTCATTTCACTCATGAATGGGACAAATATACAAACAACAGGATATTGTGGTATAAAAAAAGTTTGCTGAAAACTTCAGATATAATACAGATACACATTTACATTAGGAAAAATACAACATTGTAATAGTATGAACTAGGCCTAACTTATATATGTTCATGATTATGATATATTTATGCTATACAGAAATTTAAGCATTGAAACCTCACAATGCAACAATAGAAGGTAACTCCTGTTCAACGTCAGCTTCACCTTCAGACCCTCCTTCAGCAGCAGATGTCTGTATCTAACACAACAGTTAGAAGTTTATTTAACGGTTATTGAAGATGCATGTTAGGTAAAAAGAAAGGTAACGGGCTCAAGTCTACTTGGCATACCTCTGAATATTTTGGAGTGTTTTGTGAGAAATAGCGGTCAAGTGCCCCCTTACCATAAAGAATCTTTGCCCCACATCCACGGCCCTCGGAGGCTACAGATTCACTGTCCACTACAACAGCGTCTATCATGTCATCCCCGGTTCTAACATCAGGCAGCTATTGATTTATCATGCAAGTAGCAGAACAACTTATACCTTATGCAGCGAGTTGTGCACTTCAGTTAGTTGGTAGTTATACCTTATTCAGTTAATATCTGTAGCTATAACAATTCATCTGACTTATTCAAATTCTCCTTACATATCTCTTCTTGATTATTTCTCCTGGAGTGCTGAAAAAAAACATGTCCAAAATTTGGTAACTTGTGTTGACCAGATCGAATAAATCGACGCGTTTTATCAAATTCCTATGCATGTGTATCAGATCAAGCAAGAAAAACTATGAGAAATCGGGTGTATATAAAAGTATATCAGATTAAGGACAAAATAATGAGGCTTAGTTTTCCTAGATTTAATCTCTGCCCTACAAAATCATCCATATGCAATCCTAGCCGTTCAAATCCAATAAGCAACAGATGAAGATATTTCAACAAGATGTTTTGGTTGTAAAGCACTTTGGTGGAACAAATATACACGTTTTCATCTTATCTTTTAATTAATTGTGGTGCAGGACCATTGGGCATGTCTTGACTTCCAGATTGCTTGCTCAGTCTTGCTGACCTACGTCAAGTCTTCGTCCATATATGCTTTAGTTCATGTGGAATTGTATTGCACACCACATACGACATACATACGTGTATATACACAAAAGAAAATATACCTTGAAAAACAAATCCATTATACACACCATTTCATCCTTACAAGTTGAAATGTACAACTTTGATCCCGATACAGGAATACCATACGTACTCTGTAGGAGTTTTAGATCCTGGACTAACTCTTATTGTTTTAGAGTGCACCTACATTAACAATTGGCATCGAGAGCTTGTTGCTGTTTTTATCTTAGTAATTTAACAGGTACAAGATGGATTCCCACACGTTGCTTAACCCTAATCCTAACGTTGGGCGTATGCCAATGCTTAATGGTTCCAACTATGCTTACTGGAAACTGAAGATTCGAACCTATCTTAAGTCCATTGATGGCCAGTGCTGGGAAGCATGTCTTAAGCACTATGTTCTGCCACTCAAGGAAGCTGATGAACATGGAGACAAACCTCCTATGATCAAATATGCAGATTACACTCCAGCTCAAAAGGCGGATTACAAAAACAATGAGAAGGCTCTTAATATACTTTTTACTTGGGTTGATACTCATATGTTTCGTCTTATTTCTAACTGTGTTTCTGCGCAGCAAGCTTGGGACATTCTGCAGAGTCATTGTGAAGGTGATACTAGTGTGAAGGACACAAAGCTACGTATGCTAGCCACAAAGTTTGAGAGACTTAGGATGGAGGAAGATCAGGATATTTCAACCTACTTTGCCAAGATCATGGACATATCCAATGAATCTGCTCAGATATATGTTGATGACATTGTGTTTGGTGCCACTCACAAATCCTTAGTGAACAAGTTTGTAGACGCCATAAAGTCAACCTTTGAAATGAGCATGATTGGAGAGCTTACATACTTCCTTGGTCTTCAAGTCAAACAGGAGTCCAATGGTCTTTTTCTAAGTCAGTCCAAGTATGCCAAGAACCTCGTCAAACGATTTGGACTTGAAAGTGCAAAACCAATGGAATCACCCATGTGTTCAACCACAAAGCTCAGCAAAGGTGGTGTTGGCGATGATGTTGACCCAACTTTGTATAGATCCATGATAGGCAGTCTTCTATATCTCTCAAGCAACGCTTTATCAGGCCATATTCCAGAGTTCTGGGCAAACTTAAGTGGCCTATATGCGTTGATATTATCATCAAATCAATTTTCAGGTGTTATCCCAAAATCTATTGGTGGAGCTTACTCAGCCGGAAGGTTTTATTAGTAAAACCAGGCCAACTGCTGTATGCAAATTACAGAGATCCATCTATGGGCTAAAGCAAGCGTCTAGGAGCTGGAATATCCGCTTTGATGAAGCTGTCAAATCGTTTGACTTCGTCAGAAGCGTAGAAGATCCCTGTGTCTATACTAGGCACAACGACAAGGGAGTCGTTTTCATGATCATTTATGTTGATGACATTTTGATCATGGGAAACAATGTCTCTATGCTAGAAGAGACTAAAGTTTGGTTATCAAGTACCTTCTCAATGAAGGACTTGGGTGAAGCGAACTACATCCTAGGGATAAAGATCTTTAGAGATAGATCCAAGAGGATGTTAGGATTGACACAGTCCACCTACATCGACAAAATACTGAAGCGTTATAAGATGGACGACTCAAAGAGAGGCTTTCTCCCAGCTAGGCATGGGATCGTCTTATCAGTTAAGGATAGTCCTAAGACTGATGAAGAAAGAAAGGCAATGAGTCGTGTGCCCTATGCTTCGGCAGTAGGGTCTATTATGTATGCAATGAATTGCACAAGGCCAGATGTGGCATATGCGCTTAGTGTCACTTGTCGACACCAATAGAATCCAGGAGTACCTCACTGGACTGTTGTAAAGAACATTCTCAAGTACCTTCGACGGACCAAGGAGATGTTCTTGGTGTTTGGTGGAGAACCAGAATTAAAGATGTCTGGTTATGTCGACGCTGGATTTGAATCAGATCCTGATGACTTTAAGTCACATACAGGATACGTATTCAAATTGAACGGAGGAGCTATCTGTTGGAAGAGTTCTAAGCAAGCCACAATTGCTGACTCATCCACAGAAGCCGAGTACATTGCTGCATCAGAAGCATCGAAAGAAGTTGTCTGGTTTTCACAGTTCTTGAAGGAATTGAGGGTTGTTCCTGCTCCTAGTCCAAAAACGATTTATTGTGACAATACGGGCGCCATTGCTCAAGCCAAGGAGCCTAGATCTACAAACAAGAACAAACATGTACTTAGAAAGTATCACGTTATACGTGAGATTATTGATAGAGGAGAAGTTAGTATAGATCGTGTCTCAACCATGGACAACGTGGCAGATCCTTTCACCAAGGTCTTATCACTGGATGTCCACTTAAGACATTATGCTAATCTGGGTATTAGGCATAAATGTGATTGGCTCTAGTCCAAGTGGGAGATTGATAGTGTATATGTCCTAGAGACAGTCTTTATTAAGGGCATGCAGCCCTTATAAAGGGCATATATGTACTATTACACAGGTCAACGTAATATAATATATGTTTGTTGTTTGACTATTGAGTATCGCTTTCATATTTATATTACACCAGGCATACAACATGTCATATCTCTATTCCTGTCTGTATTGATATTAAACATGTCCCCTCGGATAGATGACCGATCACACAGATAGTGGGAGCTATGTGAGTTATCATTTATCCCAAACTCTCCCTAGTCGAGGTTCATCTCGGATGTAGGGGTCTGAATGAACCAGCTCAGACTAGTATGCGTGGAGGTTATACTTGTTGGAGCAAGTGTGAGCCGATCCCACGGCCACGGAACGGATTGTTGGACAATCAAGAAACGTTCCCATAATTGCACA